>UXGD01001421.1:0-35157 GCA_900474315.1 Torymus auratus
GAAATCGACTCTCCAATGCCTGCAAAAATCCGTTTCCCGGAGGGTGTGCACTCTCCTTATGAAACCCAAATACCGGCGGGAGAGGGGGGGGGGTCCTCGCAAAAAAGGGAGTTACGAAAACCTGCGACGGTGAACGAATAAATTATTTAAAAAATTCTTAAAGCCGAATAGCCGAAGACTGCGAATTCCAAACAAAAAGAAGGAGTTGTTGTGACACGCAGACTTTTTTAATAATCCACTCTCTTATTGTCGCACGTCTGCGTGACTTCCTCTTCTACGTGGACCTCACGTGCTTCGACTATTTAAGTTTAAGACTTTTTTATATAATCGACTTGCTGTTAACCTTTGCGAGACCTTTTGTAATGATTAACTCGCTTACTGTCACACGTTTGCTTAACTCCAATATGATCGAGAATTTCAAGACAAGACAATAGTACGGTTTTCATATTGACTGACAAGACCAATACAAGAGAGAAATTTTCAAGAATTTATAAGAGCGAGACAATAATTACGCAAAAATATTGTATTGTCTTGCTCTCGTGAAGCCCTCAATTACTGAATTTATAAAGCAATTCGCATTGAATAAGTGATGTTCGAACCTTATATTTACAGTTTGGTATAACGATTTCCAAATCTTCTTACTATGACTGTAAAATATTGAACAGCTGTAACTTCGTTCATTATCTGCTTTTATCACAGAAAAACAGTTGTCACTTTCTAGTCAAAATTATATTCTAATTATATCGTAAAATATTTAAATATTTTAAATAAATTTATAGGCATAAACATATCTTGCTGATTAGATGCTGTATATCGCAGTATAGTTACAGATGCATATATGTCAGCAAAGTCGAATAGAAAACCAGATTCGCTATCCTCCAATAAACAGACAAGACACCAGTATCTCCAGAGAGATAGAACAAAAAGATAGCGGTCTTTGGAATCCGCAAACCACCGAATCGGAATATCGAGAGCGAAAAGGAGGAAGATGCGTGTGTGTTGTAGAGGAGAAGGAGGAAGAAACCTTTGTAGTAGCCGCGCGTGCGCTGTTCCGAGAAAACGAAAGAGATCTCGCGATCTCGTCGCTCCCGACGACGACGACGACACGCAGACTTGACGCATTCGCGAGAGTGCGACAAAGGGAAGGACGAAGGAGAGACAGCCCCTCTCTTTCTCCCTTTCTTCCCGTAGGCCTCTGTGCTCGACAGTGGCACATCCATCTCTAGCGTCGTTTTCTAAGATTCGCACGATTTTCTCTCTCTCTCTCTCTCTCTCTCTCTCCCTTGCCCGTCTCCCAGTTAACGTGCCAGGGATTCGTGTCGCCGCGAGTGTCGACGCATCGATGGAACGCGGCTCTCCGGAGCGGCGCCTGCGGGACGGCCAAATAAAACGCCCGCGAGGATCCGCCGCTCTTCTTCTCTGCTGCCGTGTGGAATGAAACATCGAAAAGCCATAGGATAGGAGGCGGGTAAGGGAAGAGGAAGAGAGAGAGAGAGAGAGGGAGACAAAAAAGGTGCGAGGATCGCCTCGCGCGCTCTCCACTCCAAGGATAACGCCCGCGGAGAGAATGCCCGAGAAGAGTGGCCCTGGAATAATCTGATGTGGGCTAGAAAATGGGATTAGGCCGGATTAATTGACAATTTGGGGGACGGCTGATTTATACGGCGCGGCGGCCGGGCGCTGCTGTAAATTGGAATTCGCACCGTTGGCGATGGGACTGAATTTCGTTTTATCGCAGAATATATTCGCCTCTATTCTAAATCTTTCGAAAAAGAATTGCGAAGCCAAAATTTTATTCATTTTATTTTTCATTTCTTTCGAGTAGTCCATTTGACCCAATTAAATTTTGTTGTAAACTTTCAACGTTATTCTTATACCAAAACTATAGATAGTTTTGAATATCGCATTATTTGGCTTATTCGAAGGCTTCATTCCCAACGATCAACACCTCCTCTTCAGCAGCAACCCGAAAAAAATCCCGCAGCCGTTGTTATTTCAATCCGAAAGAATCCCAGGGGATAGACAAGTCGTCGCCGCTGCCCCGCCGGACGATTCATAACACATCGAACTTTCGTCCAAACACCTATCCATCTCAAAAGGTATACCTCGCAATGTGTATATCATGCGCATCTGTTGATCTTCCGAGGGGGAGCAGGAGAAGAAGACTAACAACGCCTGAAAATAACCAGACCAGCATCTCGCGCCTCCGCCCTGCGCGTACATAACCACAGAGCCGCGTGCTACCGCGCGTGTGTAACTCCATTACTCACCGCAGCGAGCTGCACTCCCGGGACGTGCGCGCGCAAGGTCGACCGAAGCAGCCACTCTTCTTCTTCCTCTTCTTCTCTCCATCATCGTCGTCGTCGTAGTCGTCGTCGTCGTTCTCATTTACGCGCCGATGAATAGCTAAAAGCCAAGTGTCGAGCGCGCGCGTTTATTCATATGCAGCAGCAGCAGCAGCAGGAGGACAGAGAGAAACGGTGGCGAGTTGCACAAGAGCTGCCGCTCGTTTGTTCGCGCGAAGACTCGCTGTTTACACTGGCCGGCACAAACACTGTACGCGCGCGCACCGGACGTTTCTCTCGTTCTCCCTCGGCTTGGTAGCAGCTCCGCCGTGGGTCCATTCATCCGACGACGACGAAGGCCACGAGCGCCTTGTATACACCTAATAGCCGATACAAAAGAGACGCCGAGTTTGCTCGCCGACGTGTGTGTGTGTTTGTATACGCGAAATGTCATTGCTTGCGCGAGAAAGACGCCGCGCGTACTGCGGTGCGGAATTGCAGCCAGTAGGATGTAGGTACGCCGACTGAGAGACGTTTGCGCACTGTGCGCGGGAGCTGTGCAGTCGAGAAACGCACGAGGCAGTTGACTCCCTGTAAACTATGGCTAGTTATTCTTTTCAGCCGCGCCCCGAGTGATTTGCAAATATACAATAATGCTTGCTTACATCCCTTATAAAGATTCTTTCACACGAAAATAGATATATACCTCGAGCGTTTACTCTATTATTAACCGCTGCGTTTAAGAAATAATAACACTTTTCGCACGTTAAAAATGGAAGATGTGATAAAATAAACATAAAGGAAATATCACCTGCAACAACACTTTTCCAAGTTATACAATGTATATCTTTATTCCAAAATCTCTTCATTTAATATTTTGTAGAGCTATAATCGTACAATGACACAGAAGAAAGGAAGCAAAAGAAAAGAAGAGACATGAGAAAGATAAAGAGATACCAAGTTTTGACGAGTGATAAAGTAAGAAGGATTGCGCGAGTAAAGTCTGGAATGCGAAAAAATAATGATCAAGAGCGAAAACAACGTCGTGCGATAAAGAGATAAAAATAATGAGAAGGCGAAATGGATGAAGAGATATGCGCGAGAATTAAAATATAAAGATGAAAATCTAAAAAATTCGTGATATTCGAATAAGAAGGGACAAGCATACGTGATAAACGTTTCACGGTTAAAATTGTTTAAAAAAATATTTACACTGCTCAATTTTGACTCTAAAATTGCCTGTACAAAGTATCACGACTATACTATACGCGAATTCTGCCGCAGAAGCAACAAAGCTCTCCTACCGTATTACGCACGTCGTTCAACTCGCATCATCTCACTATACATCTCCGGTCATCTCCATCCACTCCGCAGCTATCAAGCAGAGAGAACTCCGCTATTCCCGGGCGCTCGCGCAAAAGCGCGCTTTTCATCGGATTGCCCGTAGCGGCGTCCAATCGCTTATATACGCGCTTCCGAGAGAGAGCGTTCAGCAACTGTTTTGCCGCGCAGCGATAATCGCCCGTTAGCGTACAGTTCCCCTCTGCGCGCCGTAGTATATGCCCGCAGAGATGGACGGGCGCAGTTCCCACGTTATCGCGCGTTTCTCCGTCTCCCTCGCTCTTTCGCCCGCGCACGTGTATATATATAGGAGCGGACACGACGCGTGCGATGGGCAGTTTCGCGCGTCAGCCCCCGGGACGCAACTATTCGGACTGCAGTCCGGGCCGCGCTGATATAGTCGCGAATGAATGGACGTGAGACGATCACCTGGCCTATACAGAGCCGAGCGCTGTGTTTTTCTTGCGCACTCTCGCGAGTTGTTGGACGAGAGACGTTGACTTGACCTTTTCTGCTTTTACGGTTATCTTCGAGCAATACGGATCCTCTGGGTATAGTAAATGAGGAAATAATTAATTCGAGTGGATGTAATTTTTGGAAACACATAACAGATAACACATTAATTAGGTTTTATATTATCTATCTTCCGCAGTTTTCATACGAAAACTAGCAGCTATATATTCCCATAAATGTAACTAAAATGAAAATCAACTTACATTAACTTAGTTATCACTTTGACATACTATAATACGAAAACGGAGTTTTGACCCGCAATCACACTAAAATATAAAAAAAATGAGACTTGTCCGGTTGAAATCGACCGAGTAGAAGCTGAGATCCCGGCGTACACTCACACACATCTATACAGACTTTTTTCAAAAACCATGTATTTTGATTCCGAACACCTCGAAAAACAAGTATAACATGTTTTTACAACTCAAAAAATTACTATTACAAAGCTTCCTCTAGGAGGAAGCAAAATGAGAATAATATTAAGTAAAAATATATATTAAAATTAAAATAAAAAACGCTACATGCTACAAGTCCAGAGCAATAAACAAGACATTATCAAGAGTCGATAGACGATTGGAAGATCGATCGGTAGCAGAGTGTGAAAGGGTTTTATAATGGCGCGCAGCAATCGCCTCGCGCGCAAGACCCGAAGGCACTTCAATTGAACTCTCTTGCGCACGCGTTGCGGCGGGAACGGCAGGCCATGCAAATGAGAGTGAAGATGGTAACGGATAGCTTTCCTCTTTTTGCGATTGATGCGAAACGACCGAGCGATTACGGTTTGGTTTACTTTGCTCGAGTCCCATCAATGGATTGCTGATTTGTATGACGCTCGTACGGTACAGCCTATTGCGCTTGAATGCCCGCCAATTGAGACTCGAGTGTTTTCGAGCTGCCTCGCATATATACGCGCGCATTCGTGAAAAATAAATAAAGTATGAAAAAAGCTCGAGTACCGTTTAGAGATATTTTATTGTGTGTCAAGTGTAATGTTCTCAATGGGTATATATTTTGTTTTGTTTTTATTTCTTAAAAACTGTATAATTTAAATCCAGTTAGGTCAATACTAGCCTTTACTCATTTTTTCATTAAAATAAATTGATCAAAATAAGATACACATGTGGCAATTCATAATTTTTTACTTTAGAAAATTTTTTATCAATTTTAACATTCCGAAGTTGCATATTTTAATTACGTTCCAGGATTACGTGTAGAAAAGATAAAAGGGCCACAGCTTAAAAAGTCAATCACTTTAGTGAAATAGATTGCAATAAAACTTATCGGCATTCAATATTGCGGTCGAATAACCACAAAAGCGTGCGATACAATCTGGTGCTATTTACTACCGCAATAAATTCGTAAGGTTAAAAAGTGGAAGTACCTGTAGCAAAATGCCCGGTGACGTTAAAAAAACTTGGGAGCAGAATTGAAGGTGTCTTGTAACATATTTGCTGTACTTTATTAAATTTTTATATAGCAAATACTTAAAACATGTTCACAAACAGTTTTCAACTTATAACACATTTGCTCATTTTAAAATAATATTTTATTTTTCAATCTCAATGTTAAAGAATAACCTGTTGATTAGTTGTCTTTGCAAAAAATATTATCACTAAATGAGATTATTTCACACACCATTTTTTTATGCAAACGCCTAGTAATTGCCTAACGAGTATTTAATAAGTTTTGCTTATCAAGTTTGTGCGAAAAGAAAAAGAAAATTACAATCTCGTCACTTAATCAAGCAATAAAATTTATCAGCGCTTGATTGCGGTCAAGCGTGGTACCACACACATACACACATTCATAGACGCGCTATAATACGCCGGCGTTTACTGCCGCAATAAATCCGCATTCGTGCGGCAAAAAACCAACTGCGAGCGCGCTGGCGACATGGCACGAAGTCGAGTTGGAGAACGAAAAATATGGTAAATAGCGTGAAAAAAATGCATCAAACGTGTCGGAAGACACGATTCGTCGCGCTCGAGCGACACAACTTCGCCAGCGGATACGATACGCATATGCATATCCCGCGTTCGGCCACCTAAACTCTCCGTAGCTTTGGTATATTATATCGCGAGCACATGCACACACGAGCCGGACGAATATAGTCGGCGGGTCTTTGGGAGAAGAGGCGCGAAGAGGTCGATTACGCGCGGCTAGACGACGCGTTGCTCGTTAAGATGAGCTATGCCCGCGCGGCAATTAACGTTCCCTTTGTTGCGGCTCGAGGCGCGGTCCGAACGTTTTGCGAACGCGGCCCCGCGCGCTTAATTTTATTGGAGCGAGCGGCGGCTCGTTTCCGTGCGCGCCGTTTCAAACGCTACTTTGTGGCCAGGCGCGCGCACCGGTGCTCCTCGCTTCCACGTATATGTATATGTATATACGGCGAGGGGCGCCGTAAACGAATTCGGGAGGTCTCGTTACTTTTACACGACGCGCTTCTCCTCAACTAGAGCGCGCGCACACGCGTGTGTATACCGCGGCCCTATTTTCTCCTCGTTTTGCGTCGCGTAGTCGCCCACTGCTCTGCGGCCCCGTCGAGCATGCGATGCTTTATACGCGCAGAGGGTATATCCGGAATTTAAAGTGTTTACGAGCCAATTTGTGAATTTCGGTTTGGCGGAGGAGGAAATTTCATTACAAAGCTCGGGTGAAAAGCTTGTTAAATTATAAAAATATCGGAGGGACTGGAAAATCAAGAACATCAAAAAAGTTTTTTTTAATCATGTAAGCATTTTGTTACTACTAAGCTTTACTACGAAAGTGATGCAATTTCATGTTGAAAAAGCTTGTCTTTACTAATTCATCCGTCACCAGAGATCAACGATAATCTACCACTTCAAAGGAGAGTTACTTTAAAAATATGAATAGTTATATTTATAAAAGTCATTCATCAACGTGAATCGAAGCGTATCTCCGTGATTTTTTAACTTCATTAGCGTTCTGAAATCGACTTTAGGAAAAAAACTGGAAAACCATATGTTTCATATTCGTAAAAGTCAAGGGGTTAGCCAACTCCTTGGATTTACAGAAGACACGAGCGTCATATTAAGTGAGATCAGGTACTAAAATAGATGTTGTTTATGACACGAGCCTTATTTTAGAACATTGACGGTCAGGTTATTAAAAAAACATATGTGGCAGCCACTACTACGCCACGCGTGGCGATAAAGTCTTCCCCTCGTGCTCACGATTTCCCCGTTGACTTTTTTTCATCTTTGAGATTTACGCGATAGGCTAATCCAGCGGAGCACGAGCTCTCTTTTTAAGATCTCTTTTTTACGCGTGTTTACCCTTCCTCGGTGTGTGTATATAAAACCTTTTTTATTGTGAAAATGGTTTTTTTACATGGCAATCATAAAAGTTAGTGGTACATACGTTCGCGGTTTCTTTAAGTGATTTTAAGTAGAAATTTCTCTTTTATGTTGTTTTTGAATTACAAAACTTTCGATTATTATTTTGGTATCACAATCCTGTATTATTTATTTGTTTTTGAAAACTTAAATAGGATAAAAGTGTTTTACACTAGTGAAGTTCCTGCAAATCTAAGCGTAAGATATTACCCATGAAGGGTGTCATTGTAGATAATTGCATTTTGCAGTTCAAGACTACCAAATTTGTAGAATATAATTTTTTAGACGTATTGCATAACTAAAAAATACGAGTTTCATCTGATTCGTATATGTTCTGAACAAAGCATTCATCTAGCCAGGAATTCTCTGAGCAACATCGCAGGCATTTCCCCGATAATTAATATTCCAAGAACATTCTAACCATGCCAAACGCCATCCGGAAAAAGGAAGAGCATCGCGCCTAAGCCGGAGGATTCATACGCGCGCATGCATGTCGTGCTCTCGCCCGCGCGTGGCGCGATCAATAAATCACGTATTATAAGCGAAGGGGGTAAGAGAGAGAGAGAGAGAGAGAGCCTGAGGCGGCTGCGTATACATGTGCACTTAGCTCGCGCGTCTAATCTATTATTGAGAATGTCACTTGGCCGCGGGCGCTCCATTAGCGCCGCCCGCTAAACGTCACTCGGCGCGATTTCGACTGCTGTGCCCTCCCCCACGCTCCATACGCGCGCGGTCTGTGTACTTCGACGCTGCAGTTCCGCTTCTGTAATCCGTTCCTCGAAATAATATTCAGCGGAAGTCTGCTCAGCGTTTCTGAAAGCCGCCTGGGCTCACTTTAATTCACACCCTCTCGTCTTTTATCCGTTCTCGGTCTCTAACTGCCTTTGAGCGCGCTGCAGCCGAGCTTTCGGTAATATAGCTACGCGCGTGCGCTGGGCTTTTAATTGTGGACCTCGAACTTGCGCGCTCCCTGGAATCTTGAAGGAAGCGAAAAGTTTGTGTGAATCAGCGGTTTATACCGTCAGTGCAGCTTAATTTAAGGGGGAGGTATTTCCGGAACTCGTTACAACTGCGTTGTTGTGTATTAATTTCGTATTCAAACTTCTGTAAATATTGTTAAAATTTGAATGCCACGTTTATTTTGAATAAAAAATGAATGGTAAATTGTTGTAATTAAAATCATGTATATTTCTTTCCTCTTATCAATCTCCTTGTCGCCAAGAGCAAATGTAATCCTAATATAATATTACTCACCATTTTTATCGATGAAAATTTCATAAGCACAAAATATTTCACATACCTAATGTTGCTCATATCGCGTAATCGTCTTTCCCCAATAGATGAACTTTCCATTCAGCCATTGAAATTTCTCGCCACCTCACTACGGCGACGCAACTTGCAAGTCACTCGAGGAACCTTGGCATCGCCCGGAGTGTGCGTACGTACACGTACCTATACAGCGTGCGCCGGCATTTCTCTCTGCTTAGAAATGCGTCGCTTGATCAATTTGAGGCATACATATCAAATGGCATAAGGCTGCTGCTACCGTGACGTGAAATACGTGCGATGCGCGCATATACATGGTGAAGGAGAGGAACGATGAGTGGTGCAGTGCGCGCGCCGTGCACGTACTTTGCCAACTAATGCCTTGGCGCCGCCGTCGCGCGGCCACCGATCCCCTCGTCGTCGACTGAATACGCGAGCTTACATTATATGGCGCCGTAATAGCTCGAAATTCTTCGCTCCAGATACATCGCATTTGCGAGCAAATATCTCGCTCTCTGAATCACCGCCTAATTTTCACAGAATCACTTTCGCGCTCTATTTTCGCTGCGATGCTGCGTTTTCACAACATGTAACGAGCAAATTGTATCGAGCCTTATTTTCAGAAAAAAGGGTATGTAAATAAATTCCACAAATGGAATGTATTTTTACCTTGGGTACTCTATTCGAAAGTGTTTCAGAAAAAAAAAATGTAAAAATACATTAAATATATACCTATGCATATTGACATTTTACTGCAGATACGTTTACATGTTATTTTATGTTTGTTGGATAGAAAAACTATATACCGCAAAAATTGTAAACACATAATTTTAATTAAATAAATAACAAATAATGCATAGTAAGTTTAGAAAAAAGTAATATCATAAGTAGTATAATAGGAGCAATATTCGAAAAACCGCGCTGAAGGTACAACGTGAGTACATACCACCATAATTGAAAGAAACTCAGAGCACGATCATAGATCTTGTTGGCGCGCGTGCATCATCCGCAGGCGCGTGCGGTATAACACGGCCGTGTACGAACTTACGACGTTATTATAGCATTAATAGATCATAGGAGGCCGGGGAAGCCCCGACCGGTGAATTACGAAAACATAATACTTACCTAGGCGCTCGCGCGAGTACGCCACATATCACTCGGAAACGCTCACCTTACATATGTAACCTGTCAGTTGCACGAGCTCACTCTCATTATGCATTATAACGCCGCTGCGGCGGCGGCGGCGGCTCTAATAGATGCGCGGATCGAGAACTCCGGCTTCCAATCAATCAAGCCAACATCAACACCTCGCTGCGCGCGCGGCAAAGCGAACGACGCGCAAAAAAGCGCCAGCAGCAGCGGCATCGCTCTAGAAGTATATACTATAATAGATACGGTGAAGTGCGCATCGCGAGGGATAGGTCGAAAAAGAATGCGGCATAACTGGCTGCCGCTGAGCGATAAATCAGCGGTTAATTAAAGATTAACGGTCGGGGGCAAATGAGAGCGAGCGGGGGCAGCCCGCCTGCTTTTCGCGCGAAGGAGCCGTGCGAGTAGTGCGCACGCGCCCTCGCGAGAGAAGTGATGTATGAATGATTTCATCAAAGGCTATCCATCATCGCTTGGCCTAGCGCTGCGATGTTTGATGATGCCGCCGACTAGCGTTCAGGAATCTCTGCTATTTCGGCTACTTCGTTTTTCTCTCTCGGCATCCCCGGTCCTATTGCTCTATATCTATTAACAAGTGCGTCTATTTGTGTACCCTGCAGTTATTGCAGTTGCCTTGTTTATCAATTATTTCAAGAAAATGGCTAAATCCAGATGGATAGACCAGATCCCGCTGTATCATAGCAGGACTCCTACCCACTAAACTCCAATGTCTTTGTTTCCCGTAAGCCTAAAAGAGAAACACCCGCGGAACTGCCGCTAAGATAAAAGACCCAGTAGTCGGGCAGTACGAATTTTGGACGTAGTACTTGGACAGCAGTAAAACAACTACTATAAATGGTCAATTCGAAAAAAAATTAATTCGTTAGCATTCTTTGAGGTGTAACTACGTAGTCACTGTGACATTGTTTTGATTTTATTTCTCAAAGGTTTATATAACGAGATACAAATTTTACGAGGTTATGTTTTCGATGCGCGGACGGCTTAGCACCTGTCCAAGTATAGGTACCTCTCAACTTCCATAACGCAGTAGTGGGACACATTTAAAAATATAGTCCAACTACTGGGTCCGAACGATGTCCGAGTACTGATCCCAATTTGAAATAGCTTGTCCAACTACACCGGTCTGTAGCTATTTTCTTTTAACATTATTATTTTTATAAATAAGCTAATAAATAAGACTTTTAAGAAAGGAAAATGTTACTACAAGGTTTGAACTATCCACTCAGATCATATGTTTACGTATATTACGATTCATTTTGAAGATATAAGAGATTATAAAGGTTGTATATGCAAAAGTGTCCGAGTACTGGGTCTTTTACCTTACGCGAGTTTTTTATTTAAAAAAGGCTTCAGGAGGTTCGGGGATTTTGATTGACGTTAACTTAAAGAATTTGTTACACATACCATGATACAAGCAATGGCATACATTGTAGGTAGAGGTGTTAAGATGACGAAAAAAAAATTTATTATAACTATAGTTACCGTCACCTAGAAGAAAATTCAACATAATATGACAAACATTTGGATTTTTTATCGAATTTAGATTTCGAAACCGTCATTTTGTTCCTTGTTCAATTTCAGGGGTAGTTCAATAGGAAAACTTAGAAAATTATCTAAACCTGCGGAGCTACAATCAATTGTTTATGAGAGACTATCCCTGAAATTGAACAAGGAACAAAATGGCGATTTTCAAATCTAAATTGGATAAAAAGTCAAAATGATTGTCATATTTGGTTATGTTTTTCTAGGTGACGGTAACTAGTTATAATTATAATTAAAGGTCGTTAAAAAATTTTTTTTCGTCATCTTAAAACCTCTACCTTTAATATATGTCGTTGCTTGCTTATATCATGGTATGTGTAAAAATCATTGTAAGATATTCTTTAAGTTGACGTCAATCAAAAGCCCCGAACCTCCTTAAGCCCAAATAGTCTGGGGATGCGAGGCACGCGCACAAAAGTGAGTAACGTAGGCGTTCGACAGTAAGATAGTCGATTATTAAAAAAGTCTGCGTGCCTCAACAACTGCTTTTTTGCGTGGAACTGACAGTCTCCGGCTATTCAGCTTTAAGAATTTTTTAAATAATTGATTCGTTCACGTCTTCGTAAATCCCTTTTTTGCGAGGGCCTCGCACCGCCCGCCCCCCTCCCCCAGTATTTGGATTTTATTCCATTTTAAATGATTCACTGTTAAGAAGTCTTAAAATTTAAGCAACTTTTAAGTTTCTAATTTACTAAATTTTAAGAATAATGTTACTGAATATAATTTAATATACATATACATTAGGTTTAATATGAAAACAATAAAATTTGAGCACACGCATAAATAAAAGCCAAATTTGAAATTTGATTTTCCCGCCATGTATGTGCCGCTGGTCAGAGTGAGCAGGTCGCCGCCAGGCGGCGCATTCCCTCTCTCTGGCCTCACATACCTAAGTAAGTCGGCTCGAGGGGATATAGGAACGTGTCACCGACCACTCAGCCAGGTTTTATCACTCGAACATAATACGATTAGAAAATGTTGAGTTATTTTCAAGGCAAGACAAGATTCTTGACACCACAATTTTGATATTGTATCGAAAACTGTATAAAAATATTGTATCGATTATTGTCTTGAATTTTGAGGCAATACAATATCAAGATTAATCTTGCTATATCGTGCTGCCTTTGCATCCCATTTTCTCATGTTAGGAGATAAACTCGAAGAAAACTGAATTGTCCTAGTCTTCGTAAGGGGCGTCAATATGAGACACACAAGATAGACTAAGAAAATGTTGAAGTCAGTTACAGATTTTCACATCGATTTTTATACTTCAAAAATATATATGCTGACAACTTTTAACTCGATATAAGAATATTATATTGAAACCTCCTTTCCAACCGCTTAAAAATAACATTATAAGTACTCTAACATTATTTTCTGCCCTTTCTCTTCATCCTACGAAATTAGAGCAAACCCTTCCACTTAATAACTCCCATCGTCCAACCGCTCTCTGGGTTTGCTCTCAGATAACGACGCACCTTCCCGCATAATATACAACACCCCACCGCCGCCTCCTTTATCTCCAATTTCGCGCCGTGCGCGCTACAATACACAAGCCGCACCGCACGGCAACAATAAACGCGCCGAAAATACCAAACATTTACCATACGCATATACACGCGAGCGTGAGATAAAAACGATGCGATCGATTTAACGCCCTATCTCTCTCTTGCACACGAGAGTGAGCGGGATTATTTCAGGTCTGCGCGCTGTGGCGGCCTCGGAGAACACATCCGGCGCAAAATGCGCTTTCGCCAGCGCGCGCGTGACGCATGTGTGAGTGGCCTTTGCGAATTTTCAGCCGTAGAGAGGGCGAACGACGGGTTCATTGAAAGAGGTGAGGTCGCACGGGGTGGTCGAAGCTTTGTCGCTGCTCAGGTGGATGATTTGAGAGGTTAAGAGGAATAATGGCTTGTTTATATGTAAATTGTAATATTTAGAATAAGAACGTTTATTTTGCGTGTGTAATGTTGTTCCGAAGGTGCGGGCTTTAATGTGTGTAATTAATTAATCGAACGCGACGTTTACATTTGAAACTGGCAATGGCGCAGGTATCTGATTAAATTCGGGCTACTTAACATAACTCTGAAGAGGCGGAGAGCGAAATTGCTTAATAGCCCGGGTATATTTATAATTGATATATTATACGTGTTTTATACGTGAGATGAAAAATCCTTTTTTTTCTTTTAAAGAAACGATGTATATATCGGCTAATTTAATTTTAGCTTTATAAATCTGACGAAAAGACTATTATTGTTGTTATTTCTACAACGTCATTATGTCGTGTTAAGTGCTCCAAGATGTAAATGTCAGCGAATCGTTCGTATCTTGCGCCACACGCGACGCGCATCAACGTGTGCCATTGTGAAATCGTCCACAGGTTTTCTTTCGCTTACGGTTTTCAAACTTTCCGCCGTTAACTTAACTTCTGGTAAAAACTGACAATTTTTCTTTATTTTCCATGGCAGAAAAACTTATCGCCAACCCGATACGCATTTAATTCTCGATGATCTCCTCTCTCGTATAAAGTTGGCGCGAGTCGTATAATTTCGCTCTCTTCCGTGACGATGTTTTCGGGAAAATCTCGCGCTAGCCGAAGTCTTATTTTATCTCAACTCGGCTAAAGTTTTGTCCGTCTCTCACGAAATTTTGCGTTATTAATAACGACGCGCTCGTTTGCCTCTCACGCGCGAGCGTTCGCCCGTTGAAAAACTGACGTTTCGGCTAGTTTTTGCGTCAAGCGGGCGATCGGTTTCTCAGAATCAAACGCGTCAGACGTTTATTTTTTAAGCGTTTCCGGCTTTGTTATAAGTCTCTGCGTCCCCTATGTGACAGAATTAGCGCGTTTTTCAACAAATTATTCTTGATGTTATTCTTTCGCGAACCTTCTAGAATGAAATTTTTATCGTCAATACATAAATCTTTGTATACATATACATTAAGAATAGAATAACCTTAGATTTGTTATCGATTGACAAAGTCGAAACACGCGCGTTCGAAAATCCCTTCTGTGCCTATGACGTCTCTCTTTCACTTCTGCATCACTCTATTTCTGAAGTAGGCTGCGTCAGAGTAAATCAAACAATCTAATTTTCAACGGCCACTTTCTATTTAATATCCGCACGCTATATTTAAAGATGTATATCGGTCGTACAATGAAGTTTAAATATCACCCACGCGCACATAACTTTAACCCGAAATACATTTTACCATCACTCGCAATCCACTTCAATAATCACCCTCGCGTAATATATCCGACAAAACGAGCCCTTCCGTTATTCCATTTCCCTCTGTCTCCCTCTCTCTGAAAATGCAAATAAAACAATTAAGCGCCCGGCGTTAATATTTGCAGCTGAAAAAACATACACTGCACATATACAGAGACTTGTCAGCGAACAATGCAGGATTTGCATCGCGAGCGCGCCCCGTCATCCGCAGCGAAGACGCGCAGCACAAAGAGTGACCTTCGTCCGCCGAGCTTTGCCATCCGCGTTTATGCATGCAACGACGTTTGTTTCACGTATATATACAGCGTCACTTTTAGCTTAGGGTTTAACGTCCGTCAAATTTTCACGTGCGCTTTCTTTTTAATTAAAGGGAGGGGGACCTCGAGGAGGTATTCTCGTTGTATTCATGAAGCACGGAGCTTGCGGCAAGCTCTCGCGTATACATATATACACACTTTCTTTCTCTTGAGTTTTATGGACGCCGGGTGTACAGCTTTGAAGTTCGGGTTATATGAAAATGTTTTAAAGGCGTCTCGTTTTTTTATGCGATTATAATTAAAAAATTCCGTTTGAATCCCTCCTTGTTTTGCGAAATTAGTCGATGTTACATAGAGGGACAGCGTGACAACGATCCGCTTTGTGCGTGGCGCTACTATACGGGAGTCGGGGTTATTTACATGCAATTACGACAGGAAAGAAAAAAGAGGCGGCGATCGGGCTTTTTACACGCCCGTGTGTTTGCTTTTCGCGTGAAATCGATGTGAAAAATTGGCGCGCTCGATGGTTGGTTCCTTTTGGTCGGTGTAAATATTTGGATGAAAATGTCTCGTTTAGATTAATTGGTCGGACTAAATTAAGCACGAGCGCGGCTGGAATACCCTTTTCATACGATTTTAACGGCTTATACTGTGTACCGTTTTTTATTTTCAAATTTAATAATTGATATTAGTACAGAATCATCACGAAGGAAAATACACACGAAACTGTTATATATTTCCCAACATTTTGAAGGGCACACACACGCTCGATCTTATTGATCTTTTTCCTTTCCACAGCGCGCAAGCTCTTGATATCATTTTTATGGGTTTAACGGTTCAGACATATATATAGAGGTCAATACATCCATTAATAACTCCCCAAGAGCTTCTAATTGAAACCTTCCGTTCCCCAACTTCGATTTCAACTTATACCCAGCTATACAATAAATATTATTCGTTCCGAAAATAAAATCCCTCCCTCCCACAACCATCGCGTTTCAAAAACGAACCTCTCTATTGCACCAGACAGAAGGAAGAAAACAAAATCATCGTATCCGGTACGTGTGACTTCGCGAATTGGACAAGGTCAGTGCCGTCCTCTTTAATCCCCCTGAATCACAACCGGATCAACGTTTGCGCGCGTGCGCACGAAAATAAGTATACAGATGGACCGAGTAAAAAAGATCGCGCCGGCGCGAAGAAAATAGATGCGCGACTGCGCGCAGCCTTGTCGAATTGGCACCAGTGATTCACCGGCTTTGTGCCGGAACTGAAAAATCATGCACGTGGCTGTATACAAGAACATGTCCACTGGAGTTTCTCAACGTCGCTATGGGACATTTTGAAAGTTCAGACAATCGTCACTTGTTTCTTTCCACCGTTCTCTGCTGAATATTTACCTTTGACGTGTCACACACTCCGGCTGAATCTATATACCTTCTCACTCTCTTCCCGCATGCGCGTACCACTATATCTATTCTCCTCTACCCTTAAGTATTACACTAAAAAAAACGACCACTCCACGCGTAAAAAAAAAGTAGAAACCGTCAGCTGATCGTGCGAGCGCCGCACGCACCGGGTAGACGGATAATCGGATACTGATACTCCGTTCGCTCTTAGCCACGCAGTCATCAGCCGCCAGATCGCCCTCGCTTTTCTCCCTTTTATTTTTAGAGTCCGTGCCCGCCTCCATTTTCCAGCGGCGGTTTTATTTTCAACGCGCCCGCGCTGCCATCACGACGCAAGCTCTCTAGCGAGCTTTTGCTCAACGATCGTTCGAACATAGCGGACGTCGGTAAGGAGGCGAGGATGCCAGACGATGGTAGATAAGTGGGAATAGGGAGGTACAAAGTTTCAGAGAGCGGGTGAGATTCGGTGTATAGTTACCGGATGGGGGGATGGTAATGGCCAACGGGAATGGATTTACTTTGCTCGTTGAGCGGAATGGAATGGCTCGCTGTGTGGTTTTCGTGGATGGGGGAATTTTTCGGTTGAGGGAAGTTATATTTTCGCGGAGATCTGGGAATGGTAGTTTTGAATTGTTGTGAAGTTGGGGATTTTCGGGACCGAGTTTTATTAAGGCGAGAGTAGGGATCTGTTTTTCGACTTTTTAATAGTACCAGCGAATTGCTTTGGGAGTCTAATCTACTTGCCCGAACTTGGTTTTATATTACAAAAAGTAGTTTTCCAGTTTTAACGCTGTGTGATGTCGGCAAGTATGTCGATTAATTTTCCCGATGATGACGGTAGTAGAGAGATATTATAATATAGATCGAATTGGAAATTTTATTTTTATCGGTTTAATTTTCGCACGCTCAATGATTCAGAGAGATGAAACGTTGAAATTTTCAAAATTCATTCCACACGTGCCGCGTAGTATAATAATACGCTCGGGTGTATGTATATATACGCGCACCTACCTCGTAGGTTGAAATTTGAAAATTTGATATTGCATACCGAGCCGAGCAGTGGAAAGCGCGCCCTTGGGCGTACTTTACTTATCTCGCTTCATTACATCGTTATAAATATGTATATAGGTGTGCGGTATATGAATTTCATAAATTTATTTACTTTTTTTATTATCCAAGCCTCCGTGTAGGAAGAAATTTCAATCTCCGACAAAACGATAACTCTAGCTTATAATACGCGATTTCACTTCTCCGAGTTAATCCACTATTTTTATTCCACTATCATTCTTCTTCAAAAAGAAGAAAAAAAAGCAGAGGAAAGAGGAAAACGTATATATTTATATATACGCAAATAATAAACTGCCGAGTAACATTTGAATATACCACCGGGCAGCTCTGTCACGCGCAACGCGGGAAAATCCGTCACGGGTAGAAAAATATACCGCCGCTTATCTTTCACTCTCAAAGGACCTCCCGCGCCCGATTTT
Organism: Torymus auratus; assembly: GCA_900474315.1. Classification (NCBI taxonomy): domain Eukaryota; kingdom Metazoa; phylum Arthropoda; class Insecta; order Hymenoptera; family Torymidae; genus Torymus; species Torymus auratus. Next base: position 17,854 of record UXGD01001421.1, read on the forward strand.
TCTCTCTCTCATTCTCCCTCCCACTCTACCACCACGAAAAATTTGCACCTCTCACACTTGACAAACCTCTCCCTGCCTCTCTCTTTCTCTCTCGCCAAATAAGAACGACCGCGACAAACAAGTCTCTCTCGGCACAAAAGGAAAAAGGGGCCTCCGAGTCTAAATCACCGCGCGTCGCTCGGTTATCGCGCGCGCGGCTCGATAAGACGGCAAAGGCGTCACCGCCACCCCTGCACTTGGCAGTCTTTCTCTTTCTTTCTCTCTCTCGACGCGCACTTTGTTTCCTCTCTTGCGCGCGCGGCGGCCTTTTTTCCTTCGCGCAAGCGCAACTGCAGTTTCGAGCCCCCACTACCCCGCGAGATAACGATACTTCGCTGCCGTGCGACGACTCGGTGTTAGTGTATACATGTATACATATATATAGGCGAGAGATGGAAAGAAAAAAGGAAGGAAAAATTCTCGACTTTCTTGGGCTTCTTTTTTTACGAGGGAAGATCTTCGAGTCTCATTAAGGAAATGGCCGCGAAAAGTTGACAAGCCGGCGTTATATACGTTTCTGCTGGTAAAAGTTACGCGTTCGCGGATTATTAAGCCTCGCGCGCGCTTATGTACAGCGGCAGTTGTTGTCCGCTAAATGATTTATAAGAAGTTGCCGCGACTTGTTTTTTAACCGTGTTGTGTGTCGTACTGCTAACACGCGTTACTTCTCGTTTGCGCGCTTTCTCTCTTTTTTTTTATTCTTATCAAGGCGGAAGAAGTAGTTTTAATGTACGTGGGGTTTAGGTGGATAAGAAGGGCCAAGGGAAGTTTTTAATTTAATTAGGAGGAAAGTTCGTGCCCCGTGGTAATTCCTGCATTTGAATAAGAAAAAAATAAGGGTGCTTGGGAATGGTGAGGATTAGTGTTGTTTGAAGAGTGTCGGAAAATGTTTTGAAATGATTGTCTAAGTAATTGAAAAATGCTGAGTTTCTATTTTTATCAAATATGGTAGAATAGCGCTGTTTGATACTATTAATTATAGAGATTCAGAAAAGGAAAAAAGTGTCGTGTTTCTAAACGCGAATCAGACGTCAGAAGGAATAGTTATATCACGTCAGGGTTTTCAGATATATGTGATGTATAAGGCTTTTGAAATATATCTTTAAACTATATCTTTAAAAACTGTTCATCCCCTTTAAAGTCCGTTTTATGTTACGCTTTAACGATTTTTTTTTTCACCAAAATATAAATGTTCGTTAATTTCCAAATTGTTACAGTTATATCTTAGATAAAATAAAACGTACAAGGATGATTCAGAAGAGTTTAAAGGAGATAAGCAGCTCTACAATACATTATCCTCAAAATTGGTGAAAAAAATTAAGATATCTCAAAAATCTTGTATCTTAGGTATCTCAAAATACTTAACATAAATGAATAATTTTGACCGGTTCGACTGTTTATAAAGCCATATATTGTAAAATGTAAAATAGAAAATGTAGAAAAACTTTATAAAAGAAAAAACTTTTTTTACACGTGATGTACTGAATTGACGAAAATGTACTTTTTATATAGGTTTCTTGTAAAAAAAACTATTAAGAACTAATAATTTTTATAATTTCATATTATACCTATACTTTACTTTTGTACAAAAAAATATAGTGGTTCACCTTCGTGTATCTTTCTAATTTCGAAAACAATTCCGAAATCTTAAATTCACGACATAAATATAAATATTATTCAAACAATAAATTTTGAAATGAAACTTGAACCCTCTACTCATAATATTTTTGTCCCATTAATTCGCCAACAACCGGGCCACATTCGTAATGCACTAATTTGTAAGCACTATAAATTTCAACAAATAAATCTGTCCCAGCACATTACTTCAGCATTAATTCCGCTCTAGCCGAAATCCCTCCTACGAATTAACTACCATAAGGACATTCATACAGATGTAAAAGGCGGACGCCGCGCTGCCGCTCGGCTCCCATTACGCGAACAACCCGCTCGCGCACGGAACACGAGCGAACAAAGTACTCGCTGATTTCGCTGAATCCTAGACCAGCTAACGTACGTACGTACGTACGTAGAATGCACAGCGAGCTGAAATCGTTATTCAAACCGACATTATTCGGTTTTATGATATTTTACATATTCAGCACGTCCGGCGCGCGCTCGTGCTGTGCGCACGCTCGTGACGAATGACCTAATAAATTTTGACATTCACCTTACGCGACAGCTCGGCGGTAGTGCGGTACTAGTGGCGTTGAATTTTCCATGGATTTTCGATTTTGAAAAATCATCCGATTTATTTTATCACTTTTAAAGTTACGAGGTCAAAGCGTTGCCACCGTTGCTCCGAGCTTTAAATTCGAGGGATACGGTATCTATTGAATAGTAGAGGTCGGGGCTTCTGTTGCGCGATTTTTGGTGTGTAATCAATGAAACGTCGGGAATTTATGCGCGCGATGGGGCAGAGATAGTGTTGCGCTGCTTTATCGCGAAATTCGAAAACGCGGTATTTATCGACGCTGGATGGGGGATTTTCGGTTATTTATTATTGCCTTGCGAGAGACAAAGGTTGTTCTGTAAAATTAATTAATTAGTCGATGGGATGGATAATATTGATAAAAGTTATACCTCTTCAAATTAATATACACCTTTCTGCTGTTGCACAAATTAATTTGCCATTTATCTACAATATTCGGTATATTATACTAAATCCAATTAACTAATAACATAACTATTTGCACGCTTTGTTCCAACAAACGAGCATCAACACTACATAATTTAATTCCAGCGTCTCCGAAAATTCAATTCGCAGCATACCCCACGTCCGCGTCATCTTCATAAAATAGCCGTCACCGCACACGCGTCGCGCTCTTTATTTATAAGATAAGGTGGAAAATCTCCATAATACACCCCCGCCTCCTAAGTAGCGGCGATTCCAGCGCGTCCGGCACTGAAATCATCTCTCGCACGCCCACGTATCCTTCGTGTCCTTGTATATGTAGCATTTTCCCTTCTCGCTCCTATCGGCGGTGCTTATTGGATTATAGGGCTATACGTGTCCACGTCCGCGTGCGTATATGGGTATGCGTAACGCGTATATTTATGAAGCTGGGAGTCGTATCCTTGTATATTTATAGCGCGTCATGCAGTTCCGCGGAGGCGCGAATTGTTTGCGAATGTGGCTGGATTTATGACTGTGGTGCCGAGCCATCTGCGGGTGTGAATTTGTGTTTTCTTTTGGTTATTGATATTTATTAAAATATCGGGGTATGGGCGAAAGGAAGTGGAGCTGCATGTTGCTGCGTACTTTTCTTTGGTAAATTTTTGATTATGGGATAATTAAATTCATGCGGTTGGGGTAGTAAGTGGATAGAAGACTTTCTAAAGTTACACCGAGAAAAAGGATGGGTTATTCTAACCAACCGGTTGATTAATCAACGCACGATCTAGTTAGATTATCGGATCGATATTGGTTCGGCTAACCATTTACCAAATAGTTAGTTAATGTAATTAAATGAAGTAGTTATATTAGCGTCGAATTGATTCTTGTCTGTGACATTGCTCTATTTTCTCGTAAAGACTTGAATTATTGAAGAACATCAGTCAATCACCAATGCCGTTCATTAAAAGCTATTGATTTTATTGCCTCTAATAACCTATTCATTACAACTATGGATTTTATTATACTTTTAATTATATTTATCCAAAAACGATTCACTAATTTTTTTTTTATTTATTCTAAAGCTTAGACTTACTAAAAACAAAAACCAATAGAAAAATGAAAATCATCTCACCTGCCTTGTTATCCGCCTGGCGGCGGTCCCTTCACGTTGGGGGCCCTCTCTAAAGGGCCCCGAACTAGTCACCCTTCGTCCACCAAAACTCTGCGCTGCAATCAGCTGCAACACACCAACAAAAATCATCCCTCAATTCTCCACACTACCCCTCCTACCCTCCTCTACAATCACCATCTCGCCTCGTGTCGTACTATACGTTCCTCATCGTCTCGCAGACAACAATGAACCTCATCAGCGGTCGCATTTACGCATACTTCCGCCGCGCTAAAATTAAGATGCCACGCGACATCAGCCTCGAATGGCAACCTTTATATAAACACAGAGTCATTCGCGCAGTGCCATAAAGAAAAGAAGAAAGAAACTGCGCGATGCAGTGCACTGTACAAGTGCACGGCCGGCGAAGCTTTTCTTTTATATATCGCCCGGGCGCGACTATATTTAGCAGGCGCTTTGATTGCTCTCGCAGAGAGTTCGCGTCACGTATATGTACCCTCGATAAATCACCGACACGCGTGCAGAGAAGAGGGGCTTTGAGAGAGTTTGACCCCTTTCCGTGCGAGCGATTTCCCGGAAGGAGGTGGAGGAAAAAGGAGAGAGGGAGAGCTGCTCTCTGGAAAAGGCTTAATGACTAAAGGCTATCGCTCTCACGGTCCATTGTGACGGTCCCTACGTTGTCGTCGTCGTCGCTGCTGCTGTTGTTATTGTTGTGTATCTCTGTGTGTGTATAGATACTTCTTTTTTTCTATTGGAGCAAGAAGTTATTTTCGCGGCGATAAACGTGCAGGTTATCTTTCGCGGCGCGTGCGTCTTTGCGATTCGCGAATGGAATTTCATTACACGATCGATGAGCGGCGATAGAGAAGCAACGAGATTAGAATGTTTAATATCAAGTATACCCGCGCAAGCACCGACAAAGAAGAGCTTGTGATGTGTACCTAATAAACTCGCGACTATACCTATAGATCCCGTATATACACAGAGAGAGAGAGTATTTAATAAAGATTTTCATTTGAGATCTCGCCGTGCCCGGTCTTGCGGACTTATTAAAACTCAAAAAGAGAGAGAAGCATCGTTCGCTTTTCTCACGATAAACGCCGAATTCTTCTTCTTCTATCCCAAGTTGTTTCAGGTAAAAGTAAACCCCTATCTCGAGGATAATTTTCATGAAAAATGAAGTTTTTTCGGCTGCGCAAACGCCGCGCTAATTACTTTCGACCCTCTCTCTACCCTTCATGTACTTTCATTAACACGACCAAGCGCGCCCCTTCCCTCCTCGGTACAAGCTGTAGATCTACTCCGAGATAACTCTTTCCCTTTATCTTATCCCCCCAACAGCGTAAAAACTCGAATCATATACCGCGCGACGCTTCGTATCAGGCCTCTCCTCTTCTCCTATAATACATATACCTATAAATCATTTTACTCTTTCGTTCCTCTAGTATAAACACGTATATATTATAGAGACGATAGAGCAGGTGTCAAGGTCGCTCTCTTACTCTCTTACTCTTTCCCGTCGCACCTGCAGCAAGCTGTATAAGGGATCAGTGGGAAAGAGAGAAATTGATAGGTAAACACTGGGCGACGGCGGCACGGCCGAGGATCTATCTCATTTATCAAGGCTCCGCCGGCGCTCGCTGCAGCACTGCGAATTGAAAAATTGACTCGGGCAGCAGCAACACGTGGCGCGCCAGCTCCTCTTTTATTTTGCCGGGGAATTTTCGCGAGCAAACGACGTTGTCCGGACGGTCAATGGACAGCAAGAGTGCGCCCGTCGTTTTTCATATTACCGGCTGTCACGATAACTTTTTCGGCGCCGCCTGTCGATCGTTACGTGTGCATGTATACGTGTATATACACGCGCCTTGGTGAGAAGTACAGGAACGTGGGTGTCACTGAAAAATGTCGAGTGCCAATGGGTACAGTATCGGACCAGGGAAATATTTGTTTTGGCAGCGTCACTACTGCGCGGGGGAATAAAGTTTCGACGAAGAATTTTGAGCGAGAGAGAGATTGGTTTTCGGATAGACAGATATTTAAGAGAATCCTGAAGTTTTTCATATATACATTCCAGCATTTATCTCATCACGCGGTATGGATTTTGCGTGTGTGATAAGTGCTCTACGGGGGATCTTATATAGGAATGCATTAGTAAATTTCGCAATCGAGAGATAAGGATAGCGCACGCAGATAAGTGGGATGTACAAATCAGAGTGACGATACTCGTGATGGTAAATAAGTTTGTAAATCGCCGAAACTTCATTAATTTTCTAAGCACTGAAAATCTTAGTCTTCTGGTCCGAAAAATATTTAACGAACGTCCTACCACAAAATCCCTGAAAATTCCTTAAAGCGTAAATTAACGGGCTCTCGCGTGCTCGCAACGATGACGATAATCGATACCCTAATTTCAGCACTCTTTAATGAGCTCTCGAGTATACCGCGCTTAATAAAAGGCTACATACAAGCTTCGTTATCATAATTTCATTAACCGATGCTATGTTACCAACTTACATGAATATTATTATTACTATTGCTCTGAACGAAAATTAGTTAACGAACGGTGCCGCTCTTGGCGAAGAGTCGCGTAAATAAATGAATAAATATAAATAGTCAAAGGAACGACGTTTCTAAAAGCCCGCCACCGCCGCGTTCGTTAAGCGCGAGCGCGCGTCGAGTTATCATTTCCGCGCGGGCGTAACGAAAATGTGATAAAGCGAGCGAACTGCTTAGGCGGCTTGGAAAGAAATTGCTGACATAAATATAGTTGAAAAGGCAGTTAAAACGCCGTACTCGAGTGCTTTTTCAAGAGCTTTCTCTCATTCATGCCGCCCGCTTCACTCTTCCTCCTCCATCTCAGCTGAATATTTTTTTCCCTCCTCGCTCTATCTCTCTTTCTCCCGCTATTAATAAACACCACGCGCGCACCTAAAGTGGAAAAAATAAACAGCTCTTTCTAATAATTACAATATATATTCCTCCCTCTCGAGTAAACACCTTTTCCTCATCTCTCTCTCTTTGGCTCCGAAGGGAATTCGCGCTCGCTCGCGCAAAGCTGAGAGAGAGCATTAGGAAGCCGCGCTCTACTCTCTCTCTCTCCCTCCTTCTCTCGGGCACAGGTAATTGGACACCCGGTAGCCATATTAGACCAGCTGCGAGGCGCTCGCCGCAGCGCCGCCTTGAGAGAGAGAGAGAGAGCGCTCGCTCCGTTTCACCCTGCGCGCACGATCGCGCTCTGAAGTAGGCTTTCAGCGGTCGTCGCCGACGACGGGGCTCAAAGGAGAGAGCCGCATACGGATCATCCGAAAGAAGGAGAGGGAAGGAGAGAGGATGGCTTTGACGGGACGTGAAATTGTTTTTGGGGAAGGGAGAGGAAGGGTTGTTTTGACGAGTATGTGAGGGAAGGAGGGAGGGGCGGATTAAAATTAGAGCGGAGATGATTGAGTGGTGATGAGGAATTTTGCAGGGATGTAGCACGTGTGCAGGCGCTATGTCTCTGCTCGTGCTGGGTTTAATTACACGGTTTGGGCTTTAATTAGGTGCGGGGTTTTGGTTACTTTGACCTGAGCATTTTGCAGGGGAAATGTTGGAAAAATGGGGCATTGAATTTAAATATTTGATCTAATGTATTTTAAGAGATGGTATATTCGGTTTGAAAATTGGAAAATTTATGAAATTAATATATATTTGATTAAATAAAGAAAGCAGATTATTACGATTAATTATGAATATAAAAGTGTAACGTGCAGTAATTCGTTTACCGGAATTGAATCTAATTATTTATTCAATTTTATACGCAGATTTTAAAGTAATTTTTGCTTGACGCAGTAATTAAATAATTACGACACTTATATCCGCAATTTATATTGCCCTGTTTAATGCATGCATACATTTAAAAACGGGAATACACAAACGAAGTTAACATTTGTTACCCGGGAATGCGAAATTTTCCGTCTCAAAATATTGGCTGAATATTCGAAACGGAGTTAAAAATAATATCGCGCATTATTTATCCGCATGATGAATTATCCTATACTTATATGTTTACGCGTATTTATAAGGTTAATAAATAACCGAATAATTTAGCTGTGAATCGATCTTTTGGCATGAAAAACCTTTTACCTATTCATAGAATTAAGTCATAATGAATCCTCGGATACCGTATTAATAAACTTGTTTTTAACACAGCTTCTCATTTATTAAACGCTATTTTATTTGAAATAATATTCCAAGGTTAAAAGTTTAATTATTTAAATTAATTGTATAAGTTGAATTTTAACACTCGTCTAGCATCGAGTTAACAGATTATTTTTCTAATGAACTGTACAACATAGATAATTTATGGATCTGCATAGTTATATATTCGTATTTACAAATAAAACTGTTTGTTTAAATTAAGTGGGCGGTTGGTACAATACTCACATGTTTAAATTTAAAATTTATCGGCGTCTAATTTTAAAGCTCGTATTTATACATTCTAAAGAGTAGTAAGCCCGTTATCTAGAAATTTAAATTCCACGCTTGCAATACTTTTCCTTCAGACAAACGTATAATCATATTATATAGTAAAATTTAAAAACTCCGGAATTTAGTTTTACAATATTAACTTCTGTAATCCAACGTTCGTACAGGTTAATTAATGTAACTTCACAGGAATTTCATTATAACAACTATTCCGCTCACTTTTATTAACACTTGTTTAATTTTCATTATACCTTTCGGTAATATTTTTCATCAGGATTAATCAAGCGCTAAATTAAAAATACAATTTTTTTTCCTTCTTCCAAAGCTCGAATACGTTGAAATATAAATAAAAATTTTTTCCAAAAAGCTCATCCCTCTCGTTAACCTAAAATTAACGTTTTTCCTCCTATCTCTCAACTTATCGGAAAAAAACTCTCTCTGCCACTGGTGCAGCCGGCGTCGTTTCCCTGCGCTTCTCTCTGCAGCAGGGGCATCACAGCGTCGTCGCGGTACCGTTTTAGTAACCGAACGGTCGTACGCGTGCATGTGGCCGCGTCTGTCTGTGTGCGAGCGCTCGGGATTATCTAACACTTAAATTTAGAAGGTACGGGACGCGATCGACGAGCGAACGACTCGACTTTACGGCCCCCGGACGAGCGCTCGCGAGAGAGTATAGCATACGTACACGTTAGTAGATATATATACGTATGGGATGGTAGAAGGGGACTATACTCGCGTTCCGCGATGTTACGCGGCGGATTTATTATCGCGCGAGGCGGCGGGTGGGCTAGGTGGTTTTGAGGAAACTGGGGAAGAGACAGAGAGGGTTTTAGAGAAATTTTCTGATTGTGACGTAATAACGTTTAACCTATATGTTAATTCTTCGAGATTATTTTCTAGAAAATTCACGATTAGGTATAGAAAAATAACTATATATTCAGCACTTCGCGAGCCTCTAAATTAACTGAATTTTCCACGAAGAAAAGGCATACCTCTGCGTAAATCAAACAATTTCGCGGCGTGAGGAAAATATTTCATTCGTTAAAGTCTGCAGCAGTAGCCACAGCACTGATTTTTCACCGCCCCATCAAAAAGGCACACACGCACACGCGCGTAGCATATGCTGTCAACCCCAGGATTCCTTAAATTACGCGTGAATTATAAATGAAAGCAGCAGCGCTGCGGTGTCCCGTTCCTTCTCTCACTCACTCTCTCTCTTATACTCTCTCTTTCGCGGACGGAGGCACAAAAATAGCCCTAATTTCTTTAACGTTCTAATTTAAGCACATTTTACTGCGCGCGCTCGTCAATCGTAAATTTAGCTTATGACACCTAAATAACTCTCTCTCTCTCTCGCGCTCTCCTCTCTTAACGCACTTGAAAACGACGAAATGAAAAATTCATTCGCACTTTACTCTCTCTCTCGTCTGGAGTGTGTCTGTATGTATGTGTCATATACTTATGCGCGATTCTCTCTTTCAATCCAGTAGCGAGGCACACGTGTGGATATATTAGAACTGCTGCAATCTCACTGTCACTATATATGTGTATACACGATGAGATCTTTCTTTCTGCTCCAGCCGCGCGCACTGACACTTTCAGTCCCCCGCGGTTTATTAACTTGCGTCGAGGCTCACACTTGTACGACGACGAGGACACACTATATTCAATGCGAGATAATGCGCCTCTCTGTACGGCACTCGGCGAGAGGTGTATATATTTATATAGATTGTAGAGAAGAAGAAGAAGAAGACAGAAAAAATAAAGACTTATTGTAATCGGGAACGCACCGCGTTCGTCCGGGCCGGCTGGCCGCCCGTCTCAGAGTGAATGTCTTATTAGTTATTTCGGGCGGCGCGCTGCTCCTCTTCTTCGTCTACTTCCACTACCACCACTACACTCTCTATACCTACCACCTCGACGTCGTCGTCGTCGTCTCTCTCTTTTTCTTTTTTGTATATACTTAGTCTATATACTACACCTCTCTCGCCTCGTTTTCACTCGCACGCTATCCCCGTTCTTTGGGAGGAGACGGAAAAGAGAACGCGCACCACACGCACGGACTTTTTAGAAAAAACTAACGCCGGCGAAAGGGTACCGAGCGCTTATATTACAAGCTGCCGGGGGTCGAAGCTTTTGTTGTGAGGGAGAGTGAGAGAGAAAGGTCGGCGGTTTTACAATGGAGAAGTCAGTGCCAATGTTGAGGTGAATCACTGCATGCGCGAGACGGTTGGGTATTATTATTATGTTGCAGCTGATTGGGATGGGGGTTCTCTTATTCTTCGTCGTCTTCGTGGAAATTGCGTGATTTGATTGCGTTCGTTGAACGAGCAGAGTCATATGGTTTGTTTATGATAAGGGGTGATGTTGTACGTCCATCATCATTTGTTCTCGATGTTGTATCCTGTATAACGAACATTTTTAAAAGCTTAAAGAAGAAACAATTTTGAATCCGCAAGTCACTTAGCGAAGAATTTCGTGGAAATTACTCGGCGATAAAGTGAATCGCCCGCCGGGGATGTAAAAGAGTGACAGCAGAAAGACTGCGAGAAAATAGGCGCAACTTTGTTCCTTGGCCGCGCGCAGAATGCAAGTTATATTAGGAAAAGTCGCGGGCTGTGCTTTTTGTCCGTCGGAAACAACAGACCGAGGTTTGCGCGGAGTTATTTTGAATTACACTCGCGCATTGTGACGTGGCCGAGAGAGAATTTTTAGAAGACGCGGAGAAAGAAGAATGTCTGTTGTACTTATACGCGGAAATAAATAAATGCCGTTGGTTTGTATCAACGTTGTTGTTAATTGGTTTAAATGGTTCGTGAAATTTTAATTACGGTATACTCTGTGATCAGGGAAATGCGTGAAGTTTGATGAGGAATGGTCGGGATTTTAGCAGCAGTACTTAAAAATAAAAAATAAATCTGTTTGTCTAAACTTGTTTGCGGTCGACTTGGTGGCGAAAAAATTTCGTTATAACGTTTCAAGGTTGTTTCAGAATTTGTTTTAGAAATAGATGGAATATCTTATTCATTGTGGGATTTTTTTATTTTTGGTATGTACACTCATGAAAATTTCTCTTTCATTTAAATTGATATCAAACATTCAGAAATTAAACACTATAAAGCTTGAATTAATTTTACGCAAGACAAGTACGTAATTCAATCTTTATAGAATGAATCCCCATAGAAGCAACATAGTTATGAATTGGAAATCGATTTTTTCAGCAGAGAGACAAAGAAAAAACAACAACGCTACGCTCGCGTGAGACTCTCTATTTATTTTTAATTTTCATTCTGAAGTTTATAAATACTATCCCACCAGGAATACTATTTTTATTTACTCTTTGAATGACGTTATACACTCCACCAGCTTCATATACAATGTATATTCTAAATACACATCGTCTCGCGATATCAATAACCCATCTATCTCTAGCTCTCCACCCCTCACTATCTTTCTCTTCATACCCATCCTACATACGAAAACAGAAAAAAAACTCCATGAAACATTTATCGAAGCGAGGAGAACCGTCGACCTCGCACACCTCGGCAACAAAGAAACCCCACATATATGTATATACATCCATTCGAAATTCCCGCGTCAATCGACACTATCACCGTGCGCGGAACCGCCGAAAGCGCTGCATCTTTGTTTCGCGAGCGCGCTGAATTGCACGCAGTTGGTCGCGGGCCAGCGAACGAAAGAGAGCCGCAGGTGCGGAGGCAGAGGCATTTCGCTCTCTCTCTCTCTCGTGGTAACGGCCTCTCGGGATGACTCGACAATGATTTTCGCTAAATTTGACGTTCGATGAAATTTTGGTGTAACATCACGCGAGCGCTCGCACGTGTGGAGCGTTGAACGATGCGTGAAAGCGCCTAATCACGGTTGTATTGAGAAGGTTGGGGCATGGTTTGAGGTCGTTGGTAGCGGGGAATTTTTCGTGAATTTTGTGGCGGGGAACAAAAAAATTGTGTTTGAATTTTCGTGACTTTATTTCATACTTTTAATCTCACTTCGGCACTGCGAAAAGAATTCGGCCTTCTATTTGACAAAAATTAATTAACCGCTTTTCAACGTTAAAAAAAACTCAATTAGTATTATTAATACCATTTCCTACATTTACTCATATTCTACAATTTTTTTTGTTTAAGTTAACAGTTGAAATACTTTACTTTAAATAATTCTATATAAGGAAAAAAAATTAAGCGAACGAACCGTACGAATAACCGCATTAAATTAATAACATCGAAGAGATTAATTTGACCTGCCCAAATACTCATTCCATATCTCGACATAATATTACCACTTTCAAGTACATTATATTCTAATAACATAGTTTAACGCCGACCATGAAATCGTGAATGTTGATAATTTCCCAATATTTGTACACCCACGCACACATAGCCTTCGAATTCGCGGCAATAACACATGCACACAGTCCCGCGCGCAAAAGGGTTCATTCATTAATCAGTGTATAGATAACTCCATTCAACTGCTCTGGCCCGCTTACAATATCCCCCCTCTCGCTCTCTGAATTAAACAAACCACATTCCCCAGATTAACTGCTGTACCTGAATTCTCCGACTAAACCCACGATGATCCCGTATACAACGAAGAAGCGCGCGCGCAAGTCGTGAATAATTTCTGTCCGACCCTTTCTCTCTCGCCAACCGAACCGCACCCACCCTTAGCTTAATTAGAGCCATCAATGCGCGGAAGATTTTTATCCGGCCGCGCGCTATAGCGAGGCAATCAAGGGCCTGCAACAACAGCAGCAGCTATTTTCTCGTTGCTCTCACGTATGGTCTATTTCTATATATATATAGCCGTTGCAGCCGCAGCCGCGTGACACACCGCGTGTGTAAGTATACCCCGGCGGCTAATTTTTCCGATAGTTCAAGAGAGAGCGAGACGGTATAGAGAGAAAGAGAGGGGAGAGCGTCAATGGACGTTTTTCCATTTTTTTTTTCTATTCATTTTTTTGTTATTACGGCGAGGTAGTGGCTTTCTCTTTCAGGAATTTTTTGTCCCCGCCGGTGCTGTTAATAAAGGCATGTATATAGTTCTTGCGGCTGTCGCTGCGGATAAGGGAGGAGTGTTTTCGCGACAAGGAGTTTTTATTTTTGCGTTTTATATATTTTTACTGCAGGTGCGTGATGATGTGGTCGGTTGTTAGCTTTTTTTTCGTTTAATCGCAATCGTGCGACTGCGTTGATGCTGCGGAAGTATTTTAATATTCGCACGTGGAGAGAGCATGCGCGCAGATGAGACGGTTTTTATTTATATTTCACGTGAGTCCGGAGCTATTAATATTCATGAACGGTGTTATTCTTACGATACCTACTTGTTAATATTTAGACGATGTATCTAATGGCGGTGTTCATTTCAATTTGTTTATCTATTGACATAAACGGTCGCAGAAGTGTATACGTTGACTCTTGAAAATTTAATTCTATACAAAAGATACTTCATATTGACACTGCGAGGCAATATATGCAGAAGAGTGTATCGTTTATGTATACGTATAATTTTCAATATCGAGTCAGCTCTGGGCCAAGAAAATCTGGCCGAGACGCAATAATTAAAACGTTCGTCGACGCAAATGTTAGTCATCGAAACTATTCTCGAGTATTAGCTATATAAACGCGTATATATATCGAATACCGGCGCTGCTACGCGCGTCGTTTAATAATAAAGCACTCGAATGCACCTGCAATAACTGATATTTACGACAGAAAAGCGTTTTATCGTATCCCCAGTATCTCAACTACATATCGGATAGCTGTAAAGCATTACAACTGCGCAGCGATTTCGCCGGGGGAGGAAAGGGCGCAACAATACTCGCGATATATTTTTGGTAAATCGTCCGTAATCGGACTATATACTAACGAATTAAAAATACTTCACGCAAAAGCGCAAACCGAATAATAAAAAAAAAGAAAGTAACCGTTGAAATATTCGATTAATAAAGAAAATTTTATCATCTCCGTCGCAAATAAACCTCGCGCTAAAATTACGGAATAAAAAATGAAATGGAAATCTCGCGTTATTATACAGTGTACACACTCGTTTCCGCGAATCCCACTCGTCTAATTACCATTCTCTCGAGCCGCGCAAAAACTCTTCGCTACTCTCACCTTCGCCACCCTCCCCTCTAAAATCATCCTAATCAATTTTCATCGCTCGCTCGAGTAACTTCCACTCCCTCCTCATATTATACCGCGTGCTAACGCGCGCTAGCGCTTCTTCGTCCTACCCTTATCCCCACCCCATGCACCCGCGCTAATTTATGCGCGAACTCGCGCAGTTAATAGTCGCGCGCACGCACTTTCGCTTCGCCTAACGATTCAATTACCCACCCACTCGACTCTCTCTCTCTCTCGTGGCTGAAATCGACTGAATTATTCAGAGCAAATATCGCGAGAGAGAGAGAAAGAGAGTTGAAGGTGTATTTGCATTGAGCGCGAAAAAGCACCAGGACTTTGGGGATAAGAGAAATCTTCGAGTTTTTCTCCATCGCGTGCTGCTATACTGTAAACTCGTAAATAATGAGGTCAGTGGTGGTTGTGGTGGCGACGGCAGCGGTAAAGCGTTTATTTTCACGCGGCAACTTTCTTTTCTAAGCGGCTGGCGGAAGGGAGTGTAATTTTTCTCTCTCTCGATTTTCAAGAGCCAAGAATCAACGGTCGCGAAAATGGTTAATTTTCTGTGCCGACGGCCGGGATTGTGTCTGGCGACGCGCACTTTTGACGCGATTTTTCTCGCGGCTGTGGACGAGGTGAGGAATGGTCGTACTGATTTGTAGAGCTTATGCGTGAGAGAAAGTTTTGAAAGGCCGCGAGGGAGAAGTAGTTTCGCGGGTTGGTAAATCATTTTGTGGCGTCAGTTTTGTGGATGTTGCTTGTTGCCGGCAGCATTGTATTATTACGAAAAGTTAAAGTATTCACCGTTCTATAAATCCACAATATTTTCAACCGTTATGTGACGATTTTTTAAAGCTATTTATTGCTATTTTTGCATCAAGCGTCAAAAAATTCTGCGATTTGTTACAGTAATGGTCTTATATCATGCTCTAATGTTACATGTGCGTTGCATACTCATATCAATTACAGAGTTTATTTTCTAGTTGCTATTGAAGATTTTGAAGCTAATCAAGTTCACAAGCATGTAGCCATAGTAAATTGTTTAAAATACTAGAGACCTTTTATAATAGTTGAAAGAATTGTGATTTCGTACATAATATAATGATCCTTATCCACTATTTGCGCACAACCAACCACAATTCGATAAACTCTCACAAATAAAATCTCCCAAAGCACATCGACCATCAGCACAAAAACACACTTAACCACTCACCCTCGAGCAAAAACTTACGACAAACTGCGTGCACAGTATGCACCACCACCATGTTTCTTTGAAAAAGCGCGTCGGCAGCGACGCCTAGAAACCGCACGAGAACCCTCGGCCATAAAAAGCACACCCACATCTACCACCTCTCTCTCTCTCTCTTTCGCACTCGATATTTATAACCTAATTACGCGTCGATGCGACGATTTACGGGCGACGATTTCCGCGTTATACCGCGTGTGCTCGTAATATGCACACGCGGCAGCCGGTAGCTCTGGCTTTTTCATTCTTTCTTGCGCGCTAGCGAGAACGCGGTGGCACTGGGCTGTGTAATGGCCGGGACGAAGAGGGGAAAAAAGTGCGCGGGCGTGCACAGCGGATGCTGCTGCTACTGCCGGAGGCAAAGGTGCTTGCAGCGGTGGCCGGTATAGTGCGAGAGAGAGAGAGCCCTGCTGACGCGCGCCCTTTTTTGCTACGGGTGGTGGCGCTGCGGGTTTTTACCGATTTTCGAGGAGCAGTGAAGAATGGGAGTGGACGAGGTGGCGGTTGGTTTTTTGGGGAGAATTGTTTTAGAGCGGTTTTCAAGGCGATCGGGATATTTATGTATGGGTAGTTTGCGTCAAAGGTGTTTTATATAGGTGATAATAGTGATGGAGTACTGAGACGTTTATTGGTATGAATCAAGGAGGAAAACCAATTAATTCTGTATAGTTACTGTTTACGTTTGTAAAAAGAAAATTTTTATTGTCTTAGAAGTTTTTAATAAGAGATTGTTTAATGATTGTTTATGTATGGTAATAATATCTTTTTTTTTTATTTTTTTTTATTCTCTTTCCTGACCGTATATCGTCATCCAGATTTCTAAGGGACATCTCCACACAATTGAAAATGAAAGCCGGGTTAGGCACAAGTTTTGTGTCAAAACCAGAGTCAGAAACATATTTTTCTGTGTAATTATATAAGATTTGGCAAGCTGAACAAGCAACAAGTACACAACATTTGTAGAGAACTAATGTAAAGTAAATGAAATTATAACACATATAAGTATTTGGTTTTTTTATTCTACACACAATTTGTGTAATCGTTTGATAACTTCCCAAAATACACCATTTCTAACAGTGCACCGCCTTGGCGTGAGTGCGTTTAATCCCAGCACCATTCCCTCCCTCATTACCCCATGCTACACTATTTCTGCATTTGCCCAAGGTCCACACGTATACAAAGGGAGGGGGGGGGGGTCACATCAGAAACACCGGACAGGAAAGTCAAACTTGCGAGTATATTCGAGAATATGCTCAGCTTATCCTCTTCTACCTAACGGATAAACACCACGTGCCCTATGTCGGTACGACAGAGAGAATTGCCATCCAGGTGTTAAACGCTTCCTATTAGTTGTGACTTGGATGTTCACCCTGTCTGGCCCCTACCAAAAATAATCCACGTGATTAATCACAGGAATATCGTGTTCAATGGGCTTCGCCAATTCTTCAATTATAACCCTTTTAAGAAAACGAGTGTTGCCGCCCGTTCTCTTTTGTATATTATGGGCAAAGCCCATTTTCTTCCTTACAACAGCGGTCGATCCTCTTAAAAGTGTTATAATTGAAGAAGGAAATGGACAAAGCCGATTTTTTTTTTCACATGAAAATCACGTGAGGAATTGGTCGATAACCTCACGTGATTTTTCACGTGAAAATCACACAATTTTTCA
>UXGD01001422.1:0-35145 GCA_900474315.1 Torymus auratus
GTCACAAGACCGTTTTCGACTGTTCGAAAATTTTCTCATATACTGTATGACGTACAGAACTAGAAAAAACTTATAACGGAAGTGTGCCTCAAAATTTTTTTTAGTTTCTTTTTTGGAACCACTTTTTGGTACATTCTTCAGAGAATTGCTCATATACCAAAATTAAATTAATTTATTAAGAACTGCTTTTTAATTAACTAAACAAACCGTACGCAATAATAGACCCTATTAGATTCAATTTATTTCTTAATCTTAAGTTTGCGTTTAAGCTCATTAATATTTATCGCCGATCTTTACCGATTAGTAAGCCATTAAAGAAACATAAGGAAGGCATTATTTTATTGTATATAATCAAGTTCGCACGCATATTAGCTTTAATCTTTTCATATGTACTCATATAACTTGCGTCATGACAAAACTGGTTCTGATAATGCTGAATAAAGTTTTGAAGAAATGCATTAATATGAAAATCCGCATGTCATGTATATAGAGAACATTGCTTTATCATGTCAGGATGTTTAAGTACCTGAATTAGAGATTTAATAAACTTTTAAAAATACAGAGTTGACGTTTTTATTAATTTTGTGACCAATTTTGTTTAAAAAAAGACATTAGTATTAGACAGTAGTCGTTTTCACCTTTGATGGGAGTAAATTGACCGACGATGAAGAACTTATTCTGTAAGTTTTGTATTGAAGGTACACATATCAAAGACGCTTCCTGTGGATTCTCTATACCGAGAATATATACGCGTGGGAAAAAATCACTCGAAGCAGTAGGCTTTCCATTATGACACGATCTTTTAATTGATATGATATACTTCGTATACATGTATATGCACCTATGCAAATTGTTTACAGATTCCATTAGCAGAAATTGTGTACTAATTTAATATATAGTAATTTGAGTAATTTGAATATTTGAATGCAAGTATATTTCTAAATTTTGTTGCCTCTCTTAAAATTCCAATGCGTGACAATCGTATGTAAATATTCATCGAAAACGGATCGGACCCGCTTATTCCCTTAAATAAGCAAAATTATTTTTTCTTAACTCAGGCATGAAATAGGGCCTTTTTCACGTGTGAAAGTACGATAGAAAATTTTGTCTTTCAAGCGCATTTTGTAAAAGTGGTAAGAAATATTCATTTCTATCCTAAAACAGGTGAGAAATGAAAAACTGGTGAGAATTCTCACTTAAAACTAGTGAGAAATGGATATTTCTCACATGCTTTAAGGCGGTCTTCTACCTAATGGCTTCTAAGTCCAAAATTACATGAAAATTTGATAAAAATTTAATTACTATAAAACAAAGTATATGTATTACTAATATAACTTATTTCTTATGAAAAATCCCAAGAGGTAGATCTCCAAACCCACTTTATGTAGAATTATGTCATTTTAGAAAAATCAACTTGAGAGCAAATTTTCTTGGCAGAAAAGAACAATTCGATGGTCACACTGGTCGATGGATTTTGATGGGAGGGATACCAAATTACTTGGAAAACAGGTACCTATCGGATGAAGCTCTGGAATTGAAAACTTTGGTTCAAAAGTATTTTTTAGTTCAAAAAACTACTTTTTTTCCTTAATTTTATGAATTTTAATGAATTTTTATCGTTTTTCAATTAAAAAAATACTTCGGGACCAAATTTGTCAATTCCAGAGCTTCATCCGATAGGTACATATTTTCCGAGTAATTTGGTACCTCTCACTCGTTTAAGGTGGGAAATGAATATTTCTCACTTGTTTTAGATGAGATATGAAAATTTCAATTGAGTTGTGTACGACTCGAAATGCCCAATCCTCTCTCCGACTCGCACACGTAAAAAAGTGCGGGCCAATGCTGTCTGTCATGCGTTCGTTAAAAAAAATACGGTGTGTAACACGGGAAGAAAAGCTATTTCATACTCGATTAAGGTGTTTTCAGATCTCGTCTCTGTCTCGGGCGCCTTCGGCATCCTTGACTACGACTCGTGTTGAACATCTCACCCTCGCTAGAAATAGCTAATTTTCTCCCCTTGTTGCACAATGTACGATTTCTCTTGTAAAGTGCAAATAAAGCCCTTTGACATGTCTATGATTGTATATCTCTATCTCTATTCTGAAAAATCTCGAAATAAGATTTGAAAATATGTTCTAAAACTCTGTATTGTTTATTTGTTTTTAAATTAAAATAAAAGGTTGAAAAAACAAAGCAAATGCCAACCTAATATCATTAGTACATATGTTACAGCGTTAAGAAATGAGCAATATGAATCTAATTTTTTATAATAGTAAATCATAATATAATACTCTGTTGAATATAAGATCTATTAATTTAAGAGGCTTTCCCGAGTAGCAGTCGCGTCTAACGAGTAGCGGTCGTACCAATTAAGAAATGACAAATATTACAAAGAAATTTAAAGCCCTGTTGAATTAAACAGCGAATTATTTAGCAATTGTGAAACAAAGTAGCTTCGGCGTAATGGGCCATATTTATGAAGGGGGCACTAATGTTATACTCGTCAAATGACCAGTAAATTTTTATTTATAGTAGTACAGTATCATTCACTATGCATGAACCTATTGTTATGATATATGTTATAATACATAAAAAATAACCGCAACGCATAATGCGATATGAATGTCTGTAAACAACATAATTTTTTATTTTTATGGAATTGAATTGAAATTTTTCTGGTGACTTGATATTTCCATTATACAATAAGATTTTGTAAATGAAATACTTTATTTTATTGGCGGTTTTATGGAAAAATTATCGATTTTCGACATGAAACAAGCTTTTCTCTCGATACAGATCTATCTTGAAAATCAAAATTTTTCAAATATTTTACTGTAAAGTTCACAATTGCTAACGTCACTTGAAAAAATACCACTTACAGTATGTATTTTTCTTTATTCTTACTTATATTGGTTTCGTTAATTCGCCGGAGCCACCTTAAAACATAACAAAATACAGTAAACGCTATATTAGTATTGTTCTACCAAATAATTTTCTATTACATAAATTCGTAGTTCCAGTGTAGTAATAGTATATCACGCCCCTAGGAAGTAAAAGTAAAGAATGCCCCAGATCGGATATACATTCTCATCCGAGCCGAAGACGAGGGTGACAAACATGCGATCTGAGGCATTCTATATTTGCTCCCGAGGTGCATATACGATTTTTTTGCCTGGCGAGGCCGAAAATACAAACCTTTGCGATCGGGCACCAGGAGCAAAAGTGGTATTTTCGGCCCGCTAGACAACAAAATTAATTATTTTATAAAGTAAAGTTAATGTTAGAAAATAAACTATTACTAAAATATATTTTTCGTCATACCATGGCCGAAAGTACCACTTTAGCTCCCGGCTCAAAAATGCTAACGTGGTATTTTGGGCCCGGGTATGGCGAAAAACCGTATTATACGTGCCACGGAAGAAAATTGGCCAGTCCACATCTCGTGTTTTCCACGAGCTAAGGACTGTCCAAGTTTTTTCCTCCCAAGGTGCGTAATATACTATATAGCACTGCGTGACACAAGGTGAATTATCACCCTCGCTACGTGCAAACGCTAATTTCACGCCGTACCATAAAGAGCCTCGTGTGTCTATATATTATTATATAGTATCGTAATATATTATTTTTAAAAATGTAACAACTTAGTTCGTATTACTCCACTTTAGTAGTTCATGTACAAAAAAATATAAATAATCAGTGTGTATGTGCGTGTGTGTATTATAATAAGAATGTATATAATTAAATGACACTATTTATAAAAAATAACATAAATAGAAAACATTAACATTTTTATTTTATTCTTTTGAGTACATTAAATACAGTACATCAAAAAATAATACATTTATTTAACGGTATTTAGTTTTTCAGTATTCTAAAAATTTCATATAAAAAATGTTTATTTGTTTAATAAAGTACTTTCAATATTTAAAAATCTTACATATGTAAATCCCAAATAGTATCAAAAAGTTTCTCGAACCCTCCCCAAAAAGTTTTGAAAATACTACCTATACTATAGTATATTATCCATCTAAGGAGGAAAAAACTTGGACAGTCCATAGCATGTATAAATTGCCACCCAAGCCGAAAGCAAGGGTGTCAAACACGAGCTGTGGGTTGGACAATTTTCCCTCCGTGGCGCGTATATGATTTTTCACCATATTCTGGTCGAAAGTACAACTTTAGTATGGTGATTTAAATGTGGTGAAAAGTACTTTTCTATCTTTTTAATTTCCATTCAGCAAGATAATGCACAAGATTGAACAACTAATACTAGTAATTATTAAAAAATATAATACGAAATTTATAATATAAAACATAACTCTTAAAACCTCATTAAAAAAAAGTTAACTATAATAGTATAACGTCGAAGTTTTAAAGACGTTTTTAATTCCAACGATAATAGGTATGTTTCTTTAACTTAGATTTCGAACAACCTTAGCATATGGTAAACAAATCATTATAAATACAATTTTTAATTACAAGAGGTTCAAAAGAAAATGAGCTATTGGAACTATTATGCCGCTGGAAGTCCAGCTCATGCCGAAGATTACTTTGAAGATCCACCAAATGAAAAGTAAAATAGACATCTGAAGTGCTATATGAAGACAAAGTAATCTGAAAGAAGTAATTATTTATATAATAAATGATATTAATAGTAAAAAGTATTAAAGTTTAAATAGTATGTTTTAAAAAAAAAAGTTATACCCAATACTACAATGTACTATTTGAAAAATGGGTCTGATATTATGACAATATGTAATAGATAAATAATGGAAATAATTTAAAAGGCTTTTCAAAATTTGGAAAAGTTGGGCATTTTTTTATCATTTCAAAATTTTGTATGTAATAGGGTCAAAACTATTATAATCGATTCACCTCAACAATACTAGACTACTGGATAATAGAAAATTTAATTTTAAGAAAATAAATTGTAAATGTCCCACATGTTCCACATGATTGATGGTATTTGTATGTTTTCAACTACTTTTCTTAATAACCATCCTTATGATGGTCAAAGTAATATTAAATTGGGGACTATACACTATTATTTATTAATAAATATTAAAAATTGAAGACTTGTATACTTAATAATAATAAAAAACTATTATTGTGAAAGTAAATAACTTATATCTTACATTGTGTCCTTCCGCTTTGCCTTGTTTAAATTTTTTAGGGGTTCATTGTTCAAATATACTCGAACGCCTTTAGTTAAGTCAATGAAATATGTTTCCCATTCAATTGATCTTATATCCAGTGTGAACTTTTCTTTGTCCTCGTTGGAAAGTGATTCGTGTAACGCTAATGTTTGAGTATTATAAAACTTCCATTCCGAAAAAATAAACTTCTCTAATCGTCCTAACGATTTGTTAACATTTGTATGTAGTCTTACTAACCTGTAAAACAAATAGAAATCTTATTATATACGAGGACAAAATTAATTAAAATATAAATTGTCATCCCTTTAACCAACATGATGGATTCTTTTCTATAGCATTCCTACAGAATAAATTTTGTCATGTCAGTTAAAATATTGAAAATACTTAAGTAACGTACATGGGTCTTCCACCTCCAAGACGAGTTACGGTATCTAGAATGTAAGCTGGAATCATATGTACAAAAAATGCGGAAATTCTGAACCAAAGCAAAGATGGTAATAGTTTTAAACTAGGGTACCAAACTGCACTAGCCAGTGGATAGCGATGTAAATAAACATTTATTTTATCCGTAACATTTTCCCACCTGAACGGCATGCATGTACTTGATGTCATATGATAAATCGTTGTTGCTTTCGGTCTGAAAAAACATTGATTATGATCATGATAAATAAGTATTAATTAATCGATATTAAAAAAATATTCTTACTTGTCTCGGCTAATGGAATATGCTGCCACTAGAAGACCATTTACAACTACGTCAACTGGAATGTAATCGTATATCAGATCCTTAGCTACTGGTAGACGTCGTACAACTCCTTTACTTGCACCCATCAAAAATCCTTGCGGTCCATTTTTAGAAGTCGTCCAACCAGGCATCGGTTCTTTCCAAGCTCCAACAACTGTAATAAATTTATAAAAGTCATATTATGCATAATCAACTATGATAAATTCAATAATGGAACTTAATTTAATTATAACAAAATTATTCCAACAAACATTGGTGTTTGACACACTACATACAAATACACACATTCTCTCCTCTCTCTCTCTCGCTTGCACTCTCTATCTACACATAATTTAAATAAATTTCGTAAAAAATTTAATCAAGAACCTAGGACAATACATTATTAATATTTTTTCTATAAGAAAATTTACAATAACCATCGTTAATAAGCGGCTTAAACAAAGGATAAAAAAATATGCATCATTGATTACGATTTGCTTAAATTACGATTATAGTAAAAAATATAGCCGACGCTATTTTTTAATTGACATGCAATTAATAGTCGTCGGTATCAATAAAAAATGCAGATTAATTTCAGTGTAAACAGCGATGATATAACAGATATTATAAATCGTTAACTGGGAGGAAAAAGGTGACAACTCGACCATGTACTAAAAAACCTTGTTACCTTTCTCAGCTCGGAGCCGAGTTGACACTTTTCTTAGCGCACGGCCGAGTTGTCAACTTTCTTAGCGCGCTGCCGAGTTGTCACCTTTCTTAACACTCAGCCGAGTTTTCTCCTTTTTCCTGCCAGCCGATGAAATAACATAAAGATATCGGTACGGCATATTTATTTTTCCTTTTATTATTTATATTGAGAAGTATTTATAAAATCTAAAGTTGTTCACCAAATTTATTTAATTTACTGTAGGCTTGATTTCATATCACTACTTGTTAGGAAAGTAAAAATAAGATATATAATATTTACTCATTGAGGGGCGAACAATCACAGAAGGCAATTTTGAATTCGCTACTTCATGTTCAGCTAAATGCTTTGTAAACGTATAAGGGTTAGGGTGATCTTTAATAATACTTGGCGTAGCATTATCTAGCTCTTCATCACTGAGTTCCTCGATTTTTTTTAAAAGATCCTTTACATCCATATGAGGCGGATAAAGACGTTCCTGGACCTCTTTTAATGTAGCATTCACATAGGCACTAGATACATGGACCAAAACCTTAAAAAAGAATAGAGTATTAAAAATAATTTCAATATTAATTCATAATTGAAGCTTTTCAATTTTTTATTAAAAGCGGTGTTTTTCAAGTAAAATATTATAAGATATTTACTTTTAAAATATTGGCGTTGTTAAAGGGATGTCGGACATACTGACGCGATCCCTGTATATCTACCAGCATCACGGTTATTAATTAAAACGTCAATTTATAAGAATTTATTGAAAAGAAAAATTGGACGTGTTAAATGACAATAATTTTTTCAAAATACTTTAAATTTGAGTTTATTAAATAAATTGCTATCGACGAATTTAATAATTAATAATCGTTGTGCTGGTAAGGTAGGAATCGTGCCGATATATGAGATCTTTTTAATTTACTTGCTATTTTCTAGTTTTTATTAGTTCAAAAAAGTTTTTATGTATAACGATTAAAAGGAGTATTAAAAAATTTGATAAAAGAAAATTATAGAATATCAACGTTTGTCGTAATTGTGTGTTCTTTAAAAAGGGTCTTTCGTGTAGAAACGTATTTGATGCTGTTGCTTACAAAGGGGCCTTTCGTGTAGAAACGTATTTGATGGCAACATGTTTAAAAGTAACTGGTTTACACAAAGAATGTAGAAACTTCAAGAAGTTAAAAAAGATGCATATTACGCATTTTGATGAGATTTTCGAGATTAGTATTAAATAACTTTTCTAAACTTTTATTGACTGGCATCATGATTTTAATTGATATTAATTTTTGATAGTCTTAAGATTATACATCTATTTTTTCATAAAATAGAATAGGCTTGAATTATAAAAATATACCAAATTTCGTTTTATCATAAGGCCTTATGGTAATACAATAATTTTTATAAATCGCCGTGCTTGTTGATTTTTTCGTCAAGCTATCTTGAAATTCTATACAGACATTGTAATAACATTACTTGTAAGATTTTTTGCTTTCATTAAAAAGTATTGATTTTTAGCAAAAGAAAGTTCGTAAATTCCGACCTTGTCGGCACATCAATTTTATTATTTTTTCGTATTTAAACAAAAATCTTAGACAAAACGCTTTGACAGGTGCTCCGTAATAATTGTATTAAGAATATCGCATCCAAAGAATTTTCTAGATTGATTGTAATTAATTACTAATTTCAAAAGTATCTAGAAAAAATCTAGTGAATGAAATCACTTCAAAATTGGATAACATATTTTTAATACAATAATTACAGAGCGCTTGAAAAAGCGCTTTTTTCTTTATAAATTGCTTAATACGAAAACCAAAATAAAATTCACTTGCCGATAAGAAAGGGATCTACGTTTGTGTTGAACATGGCCTTATTCAACATAAATGTTCACTTATGTATAATCTTTTTATAAAAATATAATTATAAAAAATGTAATAAACTTTATACTCATATAAGTAATTATGATAACTTATTCACCAATTACATATAAAGAAAACAATCTCAAGATTTTTTAAAAATACGAAAACTGTCTACTATTAAAATTTTAATTAACAAAAAATACACTGAACGAAAAGAAATTGATAAAGTACAGATATGTCAGGTTCGAGTGCAAAAAATTAATAGTTATTTTTTAATTTACAATTATATATTTTGCATCAATATATTTAAAAATTGTTTTTCAAGAGTTACATTATATTTATTACATCACTGATCCACGTACATCACGATGTTAGCAGTAGCCAATTGATGTTGTTTCGCCAAAATAAATGTGCGAGACAAGCAAAGTGCGATAAAGAAACTTACTCACCTTGAGATTCCTTACTTCCTGGCAAAACTCAACAACGCGTCGAGTACCGAGAAGGTTAATATTGACTGTAGACTTTAAGTCTGCCTCGAAGTCCAGTGTCGCTGCCGAGTGGAACACGACCTGGACATGTTCCACTAATGTCAGTCTATCTTCGGCGGATAATCCTAAATGCTCTTCACCAACATCTCCGCCGACGGCTATTAATTTTTTGAAAAGATCAGTCTTGCCTTCCTCTTTTATTCTTTCGAAAACCTAAAGGTACAATATTATTTAATTAAAAAAATCCAAAAAGCACGATGACAATCAGTCGTGGTTATCATAGTAAATGTAATAAATGAAGGATGAATTTATTGTACTTTAATATCATGTTATTAAAATTTTTTTAAAAATATTTAAAACTTTTATTGATTAAAATTAATAAATTCATAGAACCTTTACACATCATAGGTATACTTCAGAGATAAATTGTTATTTTATGTATATTCATAAATAACAGATATTTTTATATTTATATTAGTTGCAATTCGCACGATTGGTTTATAATAATTATTAAGTAATAAAACTTGATATTTTACATGTTTTATTATTCAAAATTTTTTAATTTTCAAATTCTTGTATATCTTCCTAGTCTTTAATCGATCGTTTGCGTGACGAATATATAACGACAAGGTTTGTCGTATAAATTATTTTCTTTTTTACGTAGTATATATATATGTGTGTTTATGTATTTTCACTTGTAATTATCTTTAAAAAACAACGGACAATCGAATGACTTGTTTTAAAGCTCTGGTTTTTATGATGCCGCTTGACCGGATGATATTATTGCCATTTATGTAATAATCATACCGACATACGTTCATTGTTAAAAACCTGCGCTAGGGCGCATTCATTTATGCCTGTTTAGCAGCAAGTTTTTTAAGCAAGCCAGTGGGAATAACCTCGAAAGGATGTCATCGCAGCGAAAATAGCCAACACCGTCGGAGTTAGTAAACACTTAAAAATTGAAAGTCTATTAAGAGGAGAAAGTATAGATAGGTATACGCTTAAAAACGCTGAGATAATAAACTTAAAACTCGGAAAGAAACTTTCCATTACAAGTGAAATCCACGAAAATAATTTCAATAAATCTTTTTTATACGAAAAATTTAATAACTATTTTAATTTAATATTTTACTTCGGAAATTATAATTATATAGATTGACAATAATTCCAAAGTAATTTATTAAAATAAAGAATAATATGATAATAACACTAAATTAATTGCTTGATAAGCCTATAAAATATTAATGAATTTTTTCAGCCACCACAAAAATCATATAATCAAGCAACTGGTTTTACAACCCATCAATCAATCTAACAGCAAAAAGTTCCTATCATCTCTCACCGAATTTTTGGTGACGTCCTGTAGCCTCTCCTGGGCTTTCTTACCCTTCTTCGGCCTTATCAGGAGGTAAATATTCTTAATGTCGGGACAGCAGCGCAAGAGTTTCTCGACGACGGAAATACCTAGGAAGCCGGTTCCACCGGTAACGAAGACGCTTTTGTCGCGGAAGAACTCCGCGACTTCGGATACCATCTTGCTCCAAAACTCCGAAAGGCAAAACGGAGTGACACGAGAAACAATGAAAGCCGGAGCACTTAACTAAACGACTGAATGTGTGCAATGTTTACAAGGCACAGGGATCAAATGACGAAGTGCGCGAGAAAAAAACTCAGCGCGCGGCTCGCGTCGCTGGTTGCCAAGAGCCAACTGAGCGTGCAGATCGATGAGTCCCGGCGCCGTGGCTGTTGGCACGCGAGAATCTCGCTCTCGCGGGAGCACGCCGAGTGACGGCCTGAGTAGGTAGGTAGTGTAGCGTAGAGCAGTTGAGAGATAGAGAGAGGCGTTACGCGCGGTCTGTGAGACAGAGAGAGATGGACGTGCGTACGCGTCTGCTGGTATGGTACACACTATGTAGGCGCAGTGTGTGAGTGAAAAAAATACGAATACCACTATACTGCCGCCACGTTTTCATCCTCAATCTACGAGTGTACCGTTGGCAAGCACCGGAGAGATGGCATGAAAGAGCGGTTTGTTGAGGTTAGAATGCGGAGAGGAGCACGTAGTATACGTACGGTTATGGAACTGGAAATTTTCGAATGTCCATGTGGCAATGGGTGGGAATGAACCGGTTGCGAAGCTATCCCATATACCTATATAGTTCAACTTTGCTTATAAAAGCTCATGATGTATTGATCTCTCAAAATAGAAATTTTGGATCCATGTTCTATAATTTATGCTTCAAGGAGATATCGGAGCCATTATAAGTACGTGCCTGCACCGTATTTTTCCTTATGATGGTTGCGTTTTATCGAAAAAAACAAGTTAAGATAAAAAATTTATCTTTTACATAATGATAGTTAAATAATAAACATCACATTCGTTGATAATTAATTCGTGACATTCATCGAGAATTATTAATCTTGACTTAAAAGCATTTTTTTAAATAATAAACTAATAATCTTTAAAAACACCATTTATTCGTTTGGAAATTTGAAATTATACTAATTATTCTTTTACACTTTTTACATATACTATGTGGGCAAGCAAAATTTGTGCATACAAAATGTATTGTATTTATTTACTTATTGAAAAAATAACGAAAATTTATTTATTAAAAATATTTCATACACTGAAGAAAATGGTAAGTTTATGTATTGCAGAATTCGAAATGTTGCAAAAATATTATTACTCTCCTTATTTTTACAATTTGCAATATAGATAACCCACTGTAGAATATTCACCATTAACACTTAATCAACTAAACATAATTGCGTAAAGCTCCTTCAGTATTATGCTCAAAATAGATATTTCATGAATAATATATGAGTATTATGAAAATTCAGTTACTTACATTTTATCATTAAACTGTTTTTAAACTTAAAGAAGCAAAATATAAGTATATAGATAAAATTCCATGTGTAATTGAATTTACTTTAGATAAACACAATCGAATCAATATGTGGAGTAAATATATCAGTTTTTATGCAGAACATATCTGCAAATCCAGCAAAATCTGTGTCGAAACCCGAAATATGGTTTTGTAAATTTTTTTTTCGAACACATCTACCAGACCTGGTTTTTCTCGTTGTTTGTAGTATATATTATCAGAGAAATTCGTGGTTGAACAGAGTCCATCAAATGGTATACTTTTTCTAGAACAACTTCTTACTTTTTAAGAAAATGACAAAAAAATCCCTTCTCTTCAAACCTCAGCCATTTAGCCGAGAAATGATCTACTCAAAGTTAAAAAAAAAAAATTAAAACTAGAAAAAAGAGCTTTAATTCCTTTTTTTTTAATTGAAAAATGTTGATTCCACCAAAAGTTACCTACAAGGGTTTGAAGTTGAATGTCGAAAAGGTATAGAAATGCTCTCAAAGTCGCGTCGCTGCCGATTCCTGCGATATGTGCATTATCATGCCTTTTCGATGTCAAACCCTTATAACTTTTGAAGGAATCAATATTTTTTAATCTTCAAAAAAGGGAATTAATTTCTACTTTTAATTTATTTTTTGAAACTTTGAGTAGATCGTTTCTGGGCTAAATGGATGAAGTTTGAAAAGAAGGATGTTTTTTTTTGCTATTTTCTTAAAAAGTAAAAGTTGTTCCAGAAAAGGTATGCCTACCATTTGATGGACGCTGTACAACCGCGAATTTCTCTTCTATAAACTACAAACAACGAGAAAAACCAGGTCTGGTAGGTGTGCTCGAAACCAAATTTTAAAACCATATTTCGTCGCAGATTTCGCTGGATTTGTGCATAATATGTATTTTGAATAAACGCTTTGTGTTCAATATTTTTGTAACTACGAACTATCTTTTCGATTTACGTTGCAACAAAACGATATCTTAGGGTATTATTAAAAATTTATATTGTTTCTCAATATCATTTAATTTATTTACATTTATTTAATTTGATACGATACCTTAATGTTATTGTTTTTATTCAAATTATTTTTTGTTCTTTTCTTTTCCTATTAATTTTTTTTAGCATTATTAATATTCATTCCGTAGACAAACATTTTACGTTCTAAAAATAAATTTTCAAATATTTCAAATAGAAAAACTAAGAAGATTCGAAATATGCAACAGCAAATAGAATCAAAAAATTGTCGTCGCCGGATTACGGGGATGAACATATAAAAACTTTAATACTCGTAATTACATTTAAAAATAATAAGTTTATTAAATCTCTGATGAACTGTTTGGATTAAAAGTATGTCACCAAAAAACGTATTGTAGATTGTACGTACAACTTAGAAATAGGAGTGTAATTTACAATTAAACTTTTGAAAATTCAAATGCTTTTGATTTATGTAATTATAAGCCTCCCAAAGACGTTCATTATCACTTTACAAATTTTTAATCATGAGTGTGCTTTGTTATCGACCTTTGGTAAATATTGCAGTTACTTTTTCATGATATATTCTAAACTTTTCTGGAATTACAACTATGAAAATACTTTTTTCTTTCAAGTATTCATCATTGTTAAGTATAACATTAATTCTATCAACATGCAGACAATAGAAAAAGATTAAAAGAAAATTAGTTATATTTATAATTTAATACTTCAAAGTACATCTAATACCTTATCTAAGTTTATATCAACATCGATGTTTTTAATTTTGTAATAAACTTCAATTTTACGGATACATTGTCTATAAAACTTTAATTTCATGGATACGTTTACGTACAATATTAATTTAGAAAAAAAAATTCTTATAATATGATTTAGCATCTTTTTACGATGGCGGGGGCTTTGCTCCTTGCGGTCCTGGACCAGCTCATCCGTTCATGCCTCTCTCCGCCTTCTTACATACACTTTTCCCTACATGTAAACTATTATAACCATCAATGATTACACCTCATAGACGAAAAGCTCCACGGCCTCGTAAGAATTATGCGTCCGAGGAGCGGCGAAGCCTTTACGATATCGGACCGGAATGTGCTATTTTAAAAGTGTTGAAAAAATTTAATCGATAAAATGAAAAAAAAGCATTTTCAGTAACAGAAACTTGTAAAATCAAAATGATGTTATTTATAATTGTAGATTATTCAAGAAAGATATGATATAATGTTTTTTTTCAACGCCGAGCCGAAAGTACCATATTCACTCCCGGCTCCAAATCGCAAATGTGATATTTTTTTCCCGTGGTGTTGCAAAAAATAGTATACGCAATACGAGGATAACGAGGGTCACCCCAGGGCACATGTTTGCAATTTACACGAGCTCTGGACTGGCCAACTCTTTACCTCCCCAGTTGCGTAATAAACTATTGCATTTTTTCGGTAGTTAATTTTTTCATCCAACCATTTTATGGTTAAAAAACTAGATTACAAATGATTTTTCATAAAAAAACCTTATTCAATACGAGATTTATTATCACGTTGGTTCTTTTTAAATAGAAACTAGAATTTAGTTTAATTTTGATGAAATAAAAAATTGATGAATTGTAATAGGGATTAATCAATGCGCTATAATCATAATGAATTCTTTATTTTTGTTAGTCAAATAATATATAACTATTTGAAGGAAATTTTTATTTCTCAAATTTAAAATAGGTCCTACGGAGAACTCCTGCAAAATCTGACTTTTTGTTGTTTACCCATTTTCTTTAGTAGACGGCCGTTAATACAAGTTATCTGTTTTACCTAAAACGAAATAAATGTTGTTTTAGCAAAATATTGGAATTATGTCATACTAATGTAGATTCAAAGATTTATAACATAAACTTTACCTTGATAAATGATGAAATTATGGTAGAGTGATGTTTGAAATGGTTTATCAACTTCTTATTTTAGCACAATTTCATAATATAGTAGAATAGTGAAATAGATGATAGTTGCGAAGTATTTTTAAGAATAGAAATGTATAGTTAATTTATATAGATTTTTACAAAAAGTATTGAGGTCATTGAAAAGTATTTTTTATCATACTTATTTAATTACTACTGAATACGAAAAGAAACTTGTTTTCATTGAATTGAAACCTGTGCAGGTATTGTCTTGGGATCAATTATACCTTTATTCATTTGTAAAAGCAAGTTTTTTAGTCTATGACGTTTTGACAAGCATGCAAAAAAGTCAATTGTATTCGTGCAGTCATTTTAATAATATCTTTTGCAATAAATATTGCAATTATTAGATTATATTAATATATTTCTTACGCTAGAATTTGTTACTACGTTTAATTAACTGATGATGTTAAGTACATTTGATAGAAAAAGACTTCATTGAGAAAAAGGTACGTATAATAACCGAAAGAAGTCGAATTCCACCGATTACGGGTTTCAAGAATGTCGTAATTGAGAGACGCCATAGTATATGAAGCATTGTAACTGCAAGAATTAGCAAGAATTTGTGAGACGCGCGCAAGCGTTGAGTATTTCTCACCTGCGCTCGCGTGCTTTGATGAATGAAATGAACGTGTTAACAGAGTAACTGCGCTGTATACCTCCGCGTGCATCATCACCGTTGTCGCATTCACATCTTCAGAGCCAAATGAGCAAGAGAATGACCGAAGCTGCTGTTGGCAGAGCGAGCACCCAGTGTAGGCCCAGCAGGAAAATTAAGCCCAAGAAGAGGACGGCGAAACTCAGCACGGGCACGAGCGCCGCAATTACGCGGAGCCTGCAACAGCAAATTTAGAGAGTTATGGAAAGAGAAAAAGAGGGGGGAGATAAAAAGAGAAATAAAATTGTTAGAGGAGCGTGACTATATGTTTATGCGCCTCGCCGTGTATTTGCGCTTAAAGCTATATGACTACCAGCGCCAGAAATAACCGAGTAGAAAGCCTTAGCACGCGTCATTATATGGTAGAGCAAGCGCGCGAGATGTCGATGACTTTCGTTCCAGAACGTACTGGCGTAATGTCGAGGCTTCGCCCTTGTCTTTGACAAAATTGCGACTGTTATTTGAAAATTGAATTCCCGCAATTATTCCCCACTTTTTTTATTTGTTTCAGAAACTAATGCCAAATTTGAGATGTAAAATTTTGTTTAACTTCATGCTTATTTATAGCACAATATGATTTTATTTTCATTGTTAGGAATGATAATTGACATCATATTTTATTGATTCATATATCAATGCTAATTTTAAATTTTATGTCAACATTTTCATTATTGCAATCGGATGACACATATAATATTTGTTCGCGAAGAAGTGTTGTCATGCGGAAACTTTCTGTAAATATAAAGTAAACTGTCGATAATAAAATAAGCGAAAGTTGGTGAATTACATTAAAGTGTGTATATAATTACGATAGCGACGATATTCTTTACTCTAATAAGAAACGGAAATCATTTATAGTATTATAATATACTATATGTACTTCCTTATAGTATGATTATATATAAATTATAACGTTATATTAGATTCATACCAAACATTAATTCGAAGAATCAAACAATTAATGTTGCAGAAGCATTTGAACGTCTACAACTCCCCTGCACCTTAGATAATAGAAATGCTTTATAAAGAAGTTCAAGACGATATAAAATTGTACTATAAATTAGTCATGTATAAAAATGGAAATTTTCGGTAAAGAATCCTTCTATGATTTCAAGAGTGATTAAAGTTTTCTAAAATTTGAAAAATCAACTTTCTCAGCGACAAATTTCTCCGCTCTAATATTACCAGCTCAGTAAAAACCAAAAATTAACGATAAATAACTAGAACATCGACGATATGCAATTTTCCCCTGGCGCATATACCTATATATGTATAAATAAAGAAAGAAGAAAGGAAACAAGTATCATGTGATATAGAGTATGATTACAGCGCCATCAGGAAACGAGCTCTGGGCGTCGTCTTGGCCGGTTCCTTGTGAAAGTAGCTACGCGTGCCGACGACGCAGATCTCGAAGTAGTCATCCCAGTTGATGAGGCGCGGGTCCATTGGATGTCGATCGCGCTCCTCCTCGGGCAGCATGCCGATCAGCTCGTCCGCGCTCTGACGCGCGAACTGCCATTCACGCAGACCGAAGTACGAGGTGTAGTGGTTGCCACGGGCGTAGCGCCGCTGGAGCTCCAGGACGCTGGCAAGAGTGCGCAAAATCTGATTAGTCTGAGAGTGATTCGAACCGATCGGCTAGAATTATGCTTCGCGAGGAATTTTAATGATGCTTGGGTTATTTTCTAATACAAGATAATGGATTTTATCGACGGTAATAAATTTCGACGCGGACTAACGAAATCGATGCTATAATACGAATAATAGCTGGTAAATGAAAAGGTGTTAATATCTTTTACGCGATCTAATAAACTTTATGCTTTTGTGTTAAATTATTGTTTGTGTTTTCCACACTTTCTTGCATTTGTTTTTTTTTCGTACATATAATAAATAGTTTTTTATTTATTTCAACTTATATTTGATATTTTCTATATACCTGTTTATTTTTATACTTAATAAACTGTCAATGAAAAATATCCGAAACTCTCGTATTAAACGTATCTTTATACTAGCGTACTAATTCAAATAAAAATTTATTTCTAGGCAAGGGTATAATACGTTTGAAACATAAATTTTCACTTTCTTAAAGAGAAATTTTTCTAAGAGTAGGAAACCATATGTGTATGTGCAGTGTATACAGGTTTCAAATTGTACAATCTATACAAAGATATTTTTTAAGAATTATTTTAGAATTATTCTTTTTGTAAGACAGTACTGCAACATCGTTTAGATTGAGTTGCCTGATGATTATCTTAAAATGACTTTAAACATTAGTTAGTAACTTCAGTTTAATAAAGCAGACATTTACTTCGTGTCTCGTAAACTACAATTAAGTTGAAACGCTCATTTTTAACCCATTTGTTCCAGTAAATTGCTTGGGTATACATCTGCCCAAATTTTCTTTTGATAGGTGAGAAAAACTGGAGGAATTTTACTAGCTTGGTTATGGTTAACCACATTTAACAATCTTAAAAACCGAATCTTGATACAGTAGCCGAAAACTAAAGATTAAATGTTGCTTCTTTGACAATCTCTAAATAATAAGAAGATCGATAAAACTTACTTGTGCTCGGTGGAACTAACGAATTTGGCGAGGATGTAAATGATATAGGCCGGCAGCATCTGAAAGATAAACATGACGAGGTCGTTCCTCAGTCGGCTCTCCCGTAGACTCACGCGCGGATACCAGACGGCGACCTCGCTAGGGTGCCGCCTCGCCGCCCGGATCACGCCAGCGCAGTAGGCCTCCCAGGTCGTCGGGTTTACCGTGCCCGATGTGCAGTGGAGCACGTGAAGCATCGCCGGCTCCCGCTCGGCCTTCAGCGCAGCGGCGAGGATCGTTGAGATGACGAGGTCCACGGGGATCACGTCCATCACCATTTCGCCGCGTGCTTGGAGCCTGACAAGGGAAGGGTATTATTATAGGACTTTTCAAACTTTTTGCGCTTGAGTAATTCACATTTATCGTAGTACAGCAATACTTTTAAAACTGCTTATAAATTCATATCATCGAATGACATAAAAGAATACTGCAAAGTTTGTGTTTCATTCTCATTTACTATAAGAACTTCAAATACACATCGACTGCACATATTTTTTAATTGTTTGTTTATTTGTAAATTTTTATTAATGTAAAAACTTTGTGTGCCCTTGTTTTTCTAAAGTGAATCTTCTTAAGACGAATACTGACGTATGTCAACTTAAAAACAATCTGTATGTTAAGAATTCATTAGTGGTAATGCGTAATGGGCAAGTGGAGGAAAAAAAAATTCTAGTTGACGTAACTTGTTGTTTGCAGAGCGTGAAAACTCAAATTTTTTACAACTTTGAAAATCGTTGCAGGTGGCCTTTGAATTACTAGCGAAGCATATCTTATCTACAATATATAACTATATTTAAGATATAAAATTTTTGCATTCTACAACACAATTGAGAAATAATTTTCTCTTATTCTATGCTAATTGAACGTCCTTTAAATTATCAAGACATTACGAAACCAACAATAAAGTTTAGAAGATGAAATCACCGTTAACACCATTTTTGAAAGTTTTAATATTGAATAAAGTAGAGGATTGACGGACGCACGCCGTCTTATATATCTTTAGAGAATTTAATTCCTTTCCTTATCTTCGTGAAATGCCATACATCTTTCACAATGGTGTCCAGTGCTTATACAAAAGTGTGAGAAAATTTCTAAAACTGTATAGAAAATTGAGTAGATATGTCACATAGAAACGATGCTAATTCTAATCTTAAAAATGATTCAAATATCAATTCAGTTAAATTATTTCGAATCAATATATTTTTGAAGAAACTGTTTTACCCTTAGATATATCTTAAACGATTATAACTGATCTTTAGTCTGAAAGTGAATTCATACTAAGAAGAGTATTGTATATTTTTATATTCGAGTTATTTTATAGTTTAAAATGAGTAGACTAATTATATTCGCCGTTAACAATTATTTGGGTTGGTTAAAAGGCAAATATAGCAACGGGGAAAACGTAAGTGGTTGGGTAATCAATTAAATGGTTACAAACTTATTTTTGTATTAACCATCTTTTGTTATTGTTGTAATTAATGAAGGAAAAGGAAGTAGAAAAAATCGAATCAAATACAAAAACTGTTGTTATTCGCATTACAGCAAAAATTAATTACTTTTGTTAATCATTTCAGTAACCAACTTCGATTTTTTCTCCACTAAAAAGATTATTTTTCTGATTCACATTATCATCCCTCGGATTATTATCTAAATAAAAGTTTTAAAAAAATTTTCTTGTAAGCAATTAGTATGAGTACTTTTCTAAAAAATAAGGCCAAGCTTCCTTTGAAATTGACTTAAGGTGAACATAAATGACGTTGATAGAAAGGAAATAGCAAAATACTACAAGCAAAAGAAAAGAAACATTGATAATTTCACGGTACAAGAAAGCAAAAACAATACCTAATAATAATATATAAACTTTATGCTTATTTTCTCCATCTCAACATAGAATTTCAGTCATTAATTCTAGTACAAATTCTTTCTTTGAATAACTACTATTTTAAACTTTCTGCTCAGGTGTAATATAATTATTACAAGTTAAAGTAAAATATTTCTATAAAAGTCTCCTTATACTTTTTGGTATTCATTCGAATGATTTGAATATACTATAGAATTAAAACTCTTCGAGGCGTAAATAGTATAATCTTCTATATGATGGTAACTTTGACAGGATGTCGAGAAAACGTAATATATACAAAATTAGAAAGCTAGCCATCCAGAGCTGAAACATGCTAAATGTTTGATGCTTTTATAATGCCATATTTAGATGAGACATCAAATATTTGATGAGCATTGTTTGTATTCAATTTTTTATCACTGAATAAGTTTACATAAAAAAGCAAAGAAAATAATGTTAATATAAAGTTTTCTATATTAACATATATTTTCTTTTTAGTATATTTCTCTATTTTTTAAATCCTTACAAGGCCAAAAATACCTTAGGATGGATAAAAAAATAGTTATACATAAACACGAATTTCAATTGATTAAAAATGAGTTCGTTAATTATGACAATCATTTGAATCGACGCTACTACTAATTTCATGGTTAACACTTGAACCTTTACAAGAGTATTTATTGTAATAATAGCTACTTTGTTTAGTACCCTTTAAAAAAATTAGTGGTAATAACTACACAGTTATTCTTTAATCTTTGAACGATCAGCAGTATGCCCCATTTTAATCATGCAGCTGATTAGGATAATCAATTTTCTTCCGCGTACTTAGATCTGATTGAATCATAATGAAAAACTATATACAGAACGTATTTTATAATCTTAAATTATGACCTACTGCAAAAAATATTCTGCTTCAATAGAATTAATTACGATCAATTACGATACACGGGAAAAAAGTTCTGCTCAGTAAACTTTTCATATTACATTATAGTGCTTTCCGTTCTATTCTATCGAAAAAGCACGTGGATCGTTGCATAACAAATTCACAGACAAACTCACGTGCAGAAAATGCCTTTAGCGGCGCCGGCGATGAAGCCGCAGGCGCCGCTGTTGACATTGTCGACCCAGCCGGGGAAGGGCTCGCGCCAACTGTTGAGGATGACTCCAGGTCGAACAATAGCCAAGGGTACGTTGCCGCGCTCGCATGCCAGCAGGTTTTCCGTCAGCCGTTTTGTGAAAGCGTAAGTGTTAGGGTATTGACGAATCGCGGCCCCGTACCTCGCTTCAAGGTCTTTCGGTAACATTTTATTCGCCTAAATACAAAAGTAAAAGATTAAAATTCAGCTTGAAAAGTATAAATGATTTATTATATGTATAGTAAATATCAAATATGAAACCACAGCTGGCAATAGTATGTAACCAGTGTAATACAGTTTTATCAGCGGCGTAAAACAAGTCATTTCCATTTTTTAATTTCATATATTTAATGACAAGTGATTTGAAACACTATTTTTGTGATAGTCTTCAAAGGTATAAGAAGATTTATAATTCCAAGTCTTATCCAAGCCTTTTACCATGTTTTTTGTATTATTTCATCGTTCATAACGCCATAAGAAATTTGATAATTTTTTAGTCGGCTAAGATCCAGGAGAAGAAAATCAAGTGAAAGACAATGTTAATATGACACTTATAATATAAATGAAAGAAGAAAACGAAAATCGTGCAAACCGCATTGAGCAACTCGACAGGATCCACATCAGCTGGATAAATTTTTTCGGCAAACTCAGAATTCTCCGTGCCCAGAGTGCAATTCGCGTAAGCCGTGGACACGTGGACCATCGCCCTGAGTTTCTTCATCTTGCGAGCCAGCCCGAGTACGAATCTGCTTCCTCGGAGGTTGATCTCGATGGCGCGATCAAGCTGAGCAGCGAAAGAGATGAAGGCCGCTGAGTGGAAGATGTGCGTGCAGGATTCGACGAGTAGTCTGATATCGGCTTCTGAAAGACCAAGGTTTGGCTCGGAGGTGCCCACGTCTCCTTCCATTGCCTTCACAAGTCCAAGCTTGCGCGCCG
The DNA here is from genome assembly GCA_900474315.1 of Torymus auratus. NCBI lineage: Eukaryota > Metazoa > Arthropoda > Insecta > Hymenoptera > Torymidae > Torymus > Torymus auratus. Next base: position 21,891 of record UXGD01001422.1, read on the forward strand.
GCACTCCCGAAAACAGCTTGAACAGCAAAAGAATATTAATTAGTCGAGGAAAGTCTGAACCTTTTTCGTCATACTATATTTTTCTGGTATCTTTATGTCCCATCAGTATTGAAATATCAAGCTTCATACCAAATTATGACACAATATCTTATTTATTTTACATAAATTATTAACAACAATCCATCTAAATATGCATTTAAAATGTCGTCTAACTAATAAATGTTGTCTGTCCCTTAAAGATTATAAATTTGTTCATTATTATAAATGGAGATTCAAAGCCAGCTTATATTGAAGATTAAAAAATTAATAAAATAATTATTAGCGTACGAACTATAATTTATTGTTTCTTTATAAGATAATCACAGAAACTACCCTGAAAATCATATTTATATCATCTGCGTTTAATAATGTCAAAATATTTGAAACATTAATTTATAACATGACGGATAAATATCAAATCTTATAATATTTTTCCCAAGTTCGAGTTAGTGAACTTTATATTTAAACAGGATATTTAATTTACTGAGCGCAACGGTTTTATCAATGAAACAGTAACAATAAACTTACGGGTGAAGCGAAGATCTTTTGCAACCTCGCTGAAGGATCCATACCTCGCTTTCTGCGCACAAGCACGAAAATACGAGCTGGTCCAGGATCTTGCTTACAAATTCTTTCAAGTAAACAGCCACCAACAAAGCCGGTGACACCCGTCAAGAAGATGCAACTATCAGCTGTCAGCTCTCTGATCGATCTTGGAGTCATGTTTTGCAGCTGATAAGAATGATTTTTATAGAATTCTAAATTTCACTTTCGGCTATTATATTCAATTATTGATTTCGAAATAACAGATTCCTTTCAGGATTCCCGAAGAAACTGAAATAGAAATTCAAGTATAGAATTGTGTACATAAATTAGTAAGATCGTCTAATATGTTCGACGTTGGATAATAAAATTTATCAAATGCGATTTAGTTTGAATTCGTTACATTGTATTAAATTGTCTTCACCTAATTTGTTATTTATCTTTTTTATAATGCTAGTTACTTAATATAAATCATAAATTTTAAACCCACACGAAATTTGTTAAATTTATTTAAAACTAAAACAAATTTAGTAGCATTAGCAGCTATCTATTCCACAAATACAATACGATTTTAATCACTGATTTCTATTCAACAGTAAAATATATATTTGTGAAAACCTTTATCATCCACTATTTAAAATTAAAAATAAAAATACTATACTTCTAAAAATAAACTTATTACTTTTGCACCAATTCTACCACCATTCACCTCTAAAAAACTTTTTTCACAGTGCGTATCAAAAACATGCCCGACACTTAACTTCTGCTCCTTGTTAGTGGACCGAACTCACACGATTCCCAAAGACGATAAGCGCAAGTGCATGGCTAGCCCGGGCTTCCGCGATTGTGCAAGGAAAGCGTCCACGAGGCGGCGGAGATTCTGATGCCGAGGTTTTGCTTCACGTTTTATTGTTTCCATCACAAATCAGCGAGGTTGCGCAATTACGACAATGACCACGATTGTTATAAAACAATTGGAGCCTTGTTTTTGTCACCTGCCACCAGCACGGTGAAATTTTCAGCGAGAAAAACCGAAACCGTTTAGATGCTTTTGTTGCATGGAGAAACGCGTTGTCGCCTTTCGGTCTGGCTTCCACTGAATTCGTTGAAGCATCTAGCACCTAGCACGTAACGCTGCTAGATAAACAAATTTTTTTAAACTCCTGTAATTTCTAACCATTGCTCTCATTTTAACAATTCTGATAATTGTTGCGTTGGAGAATGGTAAGGTAACTATCGGAACCTCTGATTGAATAATTTCCGGAAATAAGATTAGACGTGCCATTTTAATGTTGACGTATCCGCTAAATTCCGCTTTAAAAAGTTTATGGAATATGGGAGTAATTATAATAATAGTTTTAAGTATATATCTATTTTGCATCCGCATACAATATGATGGATCTAAAACTACTGAGAAAATGATCATATGACCGTTCTGGAAAGATGAAAAATATATAGCATTTCAAGAATTATATTAAAATTAAAAAAGTATACACAGTCTCGACAAAATGTTTACAAATGTAAACAAATGAATAAAAAGTTAATTGTTTTTTTAAAAGCAAATAAGTTATTTTATTTACTTCCAAATAATCCAATCATATGATTTTACAACATCGGTCATATTAAATCATCATAACATTTCTTAACAAATTTCTTATACGTATGTACGCGTATACATTTTGAATTTTATCAAGATATAATGATGTATTCCGGAAAACAATCCTTTAATAATCTAGATAAAAATGTGTATACTATATATATATATTGCTTAAAAATGAGATGAAGCGAGTATTGTATACTTAGGTTGCTTACAAAGTACAATTATGCAGCACTAGAAAAGGTATGGTAATTATTGATTCTACTTACTAATACTCCATTGAGTTGCGTATTGTAATTATTACCGTCGCAGGTATAATCAGCGAATCAGCGAAGAAGAAATAGTAATAAATAAAGATGATGCTGGAAAAAGCAGTATATAGTATTATATCGTAATTAATAAAAAATAAATTGTAACAAGAAAATTATGAAATATGTAAGTTGCAACAGTTTTAGAATAAAAATTATAATAAAAATTACTTTAACGTTGACAGTACTGAAATATGACTGAAATATTTCGAATAAAGGAGTTTCATATTAAATTTATTGTTGATTAAAGTGATCAAAATAATTAATTTTTTTATCAAGAAACTTCATAAAAAAATTATGCGAATAGCATTTGCCTTTACCTAACTAAGATTCAATATATATTTGCAAAATTATTCTAGTAGAAAATAATTGTGTTGGTTAGCATGTTAATCAAATGGAGACATTCCTATCCTTAAGAGTAACATCGAAATTTAATTACAACTTTTTAAAACTATAATTATATTTTAAAGCATCTATAATATAACATTTTCACGTGTTTAAATAGGTATTCCTCGTCTACAATAGTAACATAATCATAGTTAAACGCTTTTTATTTAAAAATTAACAAACAGTTCACTAACCTACTACACTAATTAGTTCACATTTCTACTACCAGAAATCTTTTGCTTTTACAGTTTTCGTGCCAAAACTGGTGGAAGCAAATTATTTGCGAAAACAAAAAATAATTTGTTAATGTAAGTTTTATACCATTTTTTATGGAAATCAATTCAAAATTGAGAAAGTAAATTTGTACGTATATGATACAATACCGCAAAATTCGCACAATTTATTTTGTACATATATATGATACAATATCAGATGATCGGTTGAAAAAAATCTTGTAACATATATTTATTTGAATACTACACCAGCACTTTTTTAGTATAATGAATTGCCTGGAATTATTATCATATCAAGTACGATAGGTGGATATAAATGATACCGACTTTATCTACTGGTTGTCAGATTTCTGCACTGCGATAGTAAGATAAGCCAACGCCAGATGTCGTAAACATCTAGGCAATTAATAAGTATTTATTCTTATTAATTTATTTTTTGAATATACATAACTATCTATAATTTTTTAGCGATAAAATTTAAAAATACTTAAAAAACTAAATATTGTTATTTAATTGATAAAATTATTATTGATATGCTTTATAATACAGTGATTAATCATAAGATATTTATTTATAATTATTATTCGTGAGTGCAGTTTCTGATGTTTTTCGAAAAATTAATATACCATTTGATAAAGCGATAAAATAATGTGAAAATTAAAAAAAATTACCCATTTTTGCAGAATATTGTACAAAAAGCATGCCTACTGAATTTTCCAATATTTCTAGTAACATTTAAGAAAAATTCAGATTTTTGGATTTTCACAAGTTTTAACGGTTTCACGGAACAGTATAATACTTTTTCCAAAGCTGTTTGTAAATTTTCGCTGTCTATAAATATTTTCTTTAAGCAGTAAAAAATTATTCAATATTGATTAGAATTTTTTCAACAAGAATCATAGTTTCATAAATGATTTTTTTTGTATTTGACATAATGATAAAAAAATCACTAGTCTGTGTTCATAATTTCCGTTACTTAAAAAATTTTAAATATAGAAAAAATCTGAATAGTTAGTATATATCACAGTAGTACAGTACCAACGTCAAAGGCAAACGCGTAACTTAATAGCAGCTAGAAGCAATGACGAGACGGTACACGTTATACACGCTCCTCAAAAGAATGCATTAAAAAAGAAGCGTGCAGGAAAAAGGAATTAAAGTTCCAGTTCTGCGAGGAACCTGAAAAATTGATCGTGGCGCTTTGCCATCTCGCCCTTAGTGGTAGGACCGACCGCAAAAGACCCGCGCGGTGATTGTACAGCCTCTCTCATGACTCGTCTCTTTATTCGTTTTTGCGTTGGCCCGCGCCATCCGCACACTATAGGTGAAAGGCCTCCTCGAATAATTTGACGTTAATGCGGCAATTATTGACACTTAAATGAATCCTTGTATTTATTTATTATAAACCTTGTATGTGAACCACAATATTGATTTTAGGAAAATTTACTGTAATACCTGCTAACGTCAATTAGATAAAAACTAAATCTATTTTAATTTGAAAATCAGATACTACTTCAAGTTAACGATTCAAGTAACGAGCCCTCATAAATTATAATTAGCATCAGCAAACATGACTAATTGGCTATCATTAACATTCTAAACACCGTCAAGTTTGAATGAATCTTTCATTGACAATATAAAACGTTAATTACGGTTATAAAAAGTTATAGGACAATTGCGTACAAAATTATTCTCATCATGAACTCAGAATTCTCATTGTTAAAGATTGTCATACAGCTGCCATAATAAAATGTACTACATCGATAAGTAAGTAATACCACATATTTTATTGACGCAAGTAAATATAGAGCTTGAACTGACTAATGACTAATCACTTTGCACGTTTAGCAGGTATACTGATCGTATACGTATACATATAGCCATATGCTTTTAATCATCCCTAACTCGCTCACCATTACGGTATTTCTATAACACTGCTACTTCCCGTATACTGTTCAACTCTAAATCTCGGCGTTCCCACACAGACGTAGACAAATCGTTCGCGCAGAGTGCTTATTAAATTGACACGTGTGTATGTCTCAAAGAATCTGGAGCAAGTATACAATACCCGTACACGCGCATATATCTATACATACACACTTTTTCCTCATCCCCCGCAGCGCGATCGTCACTTTACATACAGCCGTACAACTGTCGTGGGTTGACATTTCGATGTTAGTGGGTCGTTTCGGTGCAATGTCTAACGAACTTAAGAGATGCAAAGTACATTTCGTGGGAAAAAGATACACACAAAAGATGAAAAGGGAAACAAGTACAGGCGCAAAGAAGATAGTACCTATCTCATGTACGAGTGCATTGACTCGCGCAAGCGCTAAATCCTTTGGAATTATTGATGAATTTTTCAAGTGTGTAGTAGGTATGAGAATTCTCTTTGAATTAAAACTATACTAAACGGAAATATGCCGTGTAATGAATTGTACTATTATATTACGTATGTGGTTAGTTCAATGCTACTATACATTGTCGTAGATATCGAGCTTCTTACTTTGCATATTTTTATTTCAGGCTTATTTTGAAAAGTATTTTGAGAATTGGATTTTCGAATAAGTCTTGAAAGTTTTAATCAGCAATTAAATTAATCATTTATATGTACAGGGTATATACAAATACATAAACAGTGAAATATCATTTCTGTATAGTCAAAAATCAAAACAAAACAAATATTCAAATGGACTATTTTCAATGAATCAATGAACTTCGCATTTGACAGCCGCAGAGCCATAAAGTAAACATTTTCAAGAATGTCATTATTATTTGCGAGATTCTTCGCGAAACATATACAAAATAAGCACATTAACTACGTAATACAGTAAAAGTTATGTATCTATCTTAAAGTACCCTATTTCAGAAAATGATTTTATATAAGAATCATGACTTTCGTTTCGAACTGCCTATAATAATAATAAATAAACAATCATTAATTGCCACACTATTCTATTATTCCCAATGTAATTAAAAGCGTAACAGTAGCAGCCGAAAATCAAGAGACAAAACCAAAATCTCCGGTACATCCTCGAGCTATCGAACCTATCTCAATTTCAAATTCACGTTCGGTCGACTTTCGCTTGCGCGCCGCAGAGCAGTAGTAGCCCCGAAAGCTCGCTCTCTCTCTCTCTCTCTCCCTCTCTCAAATCTTTCTGTCCGCCTCTCCTTCACTTGCCGTGGCGCGTCGAGCTTTTGTCCGATCGCTCGAAGCGAGAGATCACGAGATACACGTCGGCGCGCGAGAGCTCCGTCTCTCGAAATAAACCCCTCGCGCGATCTCTGTACCCCTTTCCCCGAGCCGCCCTACTCTCTTTCTCTCTCTCTCTCTCTCTTTCTCTCCGTCGATCCCACCCCTCTGTAGAAGACAGAGAGGGCGCGAGGCGCGAGAGAGAGGAGCTAATGCGGCGAAGGGGGCGCCCACGACGCGAGGCTGGCTCGCTCGGGAGCCGTGCGTGCAGTGCGCCAGCGAGCTCGCGGGGAGAGCCGAGCGAGAAAGAAGGACACGCCGAGAGAGAAGGAGAGAGAGAGAGAGCAGAAGAGTGAGATAAAGAGAGCGCGGGTGGTAGTTGCGTGGGCGCGTACTACACACGCGCGCGCGCTTGAGCTGGAGCAGCAGCTCTTTGGCGGCTCTCTACAGTGGTGTGCGCGCGCGGCAGCGGCGGCCGCTCTCCGTGTGGCAGTTGGCCCCAAGATGGCGGACCCGATGATGGCTGGCGCGCGACGGCCGAGCCGCAGGGACAGCTCCGAGACGACGAGGACGACGTGCTGCCGCCGCTACGAGGCCGAGCCGAGCTTGCGCCGCCTGGACTGAGCGGCGAGCGCGCGCGCGCAGCGCCAGCCTCCCCGAGAGCAGCCCGCGGGAGAGAGAGAGGGAGCAGCAGCAGCCAGGGAGTAGTAGTGGTGGTAGTAGCAGACGAGCACCGCGCGAACGCCGGGCCGCCGCGGGAGAGAGTGCGGGCGCCGGAGGGTGAGAGCTGCACAGCGAGGAGTCGTCGTCGGCGGCGGACGCACCGGCGAGAGCGAGGGGCTGGCTCCTCTCCTCCGAGGCAGGTGAGTGTCCCCCCCTGTGTGGCTGTGTGTGCTACGCGGGGATGCTGCCTCCGGGCCCCTCCGCCCGGGGCAGGGCGCGGGCTGCGCGCGCGCGCGTGCCGCGGACGCTCGATAGGCAGCCGCGCCTAGCGCGCTCGCGTGTCACTCGGCTCCCCTTCCCCCTCGGGCTCGCGCGACTCGGCCGCCCGTCGCCTGCCCCGGGGCTCCGGGCGGTTCGCACCAGCCCGCGGCGCGACTCCCATTCAGCCTTCTCCCCGAAGCCCTCGGCCTCCCTGCCAGCGGGGAGGCGCTCCACACACGCACGCACTCGGCGGAACGCGCGTGGTCCGCCCCCTCGTGTGCCGCAGCGGCCCCGCGAGCTTTCCCTGCGAGCTTTTGTCAAGCGCGTGGGCTTCGCAGGCAAAAGCTCTTTAACCTAAAAGGCGGGGGAAAGGAGGGAGCGCGCGGGGAAGGTGGGAGCAGTCGGCTTCAGTGAGACCGTCCACGCGCCGCTCGTGTGCGGAGAGCGCCACGAGAGAGGAGAGAGCTTTTTATTGAACATCGTGCGCGGCGCATACGTGCATCATCTCCATTCCCTCTTTGACCCTCTCACTTGCTCTCGAAGCCACTTCCACGAGATTTTCAAAGACCAGAGAGAAAGAATGTGGGCGATGGCGCTCGGGATTTTTCTCCTGTTTTACGCGATTTAATCCGTTTTAATGGGCGCTTCTCGCTCGCCCCTGTGGATTACCTCCCCCCTCCCCCCTCTCTCTCTCTCGTTCCTATTTCTATGTCGAGAGAGATTTCTCACAGAATGAAACGACGAGGGCGAGAGAGAAGGAAAGAATGAAAGCTGAGCGTGCGAAAGAGAAAGACAGGGAGAGAGAGAGAGAGGAGAGGGAACGAGAAGAGGAAGTCAGACGACTCCGCGCCTCGCTGTCGTCTGCTAGACCTTGCGCACACGCTCCGTCTCTCTCCTCTCCCTTCTCGCAAGCTCCGTCCTTCGCAAGCGTTCTCCCTCCATCTCTACCGCTTTCTCTGCTCTTTTACCGAGTGCCGCTGCCGCCGACGCCGCCGCCGACTGCCGCAACTGTCTTGCTCTCTGGCATTTTGTCGAGTGTCCGCCTAGTCAGTAGTCTCTCTCCTTCTAGCTCGCGCGACTTGTTTTTCCCTCAGCATTTTTGTCGGCGCCTACACCCACCGTCCCTCCCCTCGGCCGTGCTCCTTCGTCGTTACGATTTTCGCTTTATTATTTTTCTAATCGATTTGGTGTTTGGCCGAGTGGTGGTATGTGTGTGTGTGCGCGCGCGCGCTCCTGTGCGGAGGGGCAACTCGATTTTGCTTGTGATTTTATTTTCTCTCCCTCCTTGTGCGGGAGCTTTTTCGCCGGGGCTGTTTTTCGATTTTTCTGTTATCTCGTTTTTGGGGCGGAAGATTCTTCTCCCCCGTGGAGGTCAGTCAGTTGCATCGCGTAATTATAGTCCCTTGACTGAAATACAGATTGAAAAAGGGCTTCTTTCTTCGTTTCATGTTCACTGATATCGCGACGATTTTACAGTTTTAATAAATTTTATTAATCATTTTTGTACAGTACACCGTTAATTTCCTACTTTTTCGGTTTATTGTAGATTACAAGATTAAATTTAGTTGCCAAAGGACATTAATATTTTTCTCTAAATACTAAGCTGAACTTGAGGGTCATATATTCATTTGGATACTGTATGCCGTAATGTTGCATGAATTTGGTACCATGTAAATTGTGGAATGTTATTTACCCACGAATAAAATTACAGTGTGACTATCGACATATATATTATATAAACTTAAAATAATGATTGTCACATTAATTTATTGTTTGCAAAATGTTCATTACAACACTATAAAACTTAAAATACGTTTTTATTTTTCTTACATTATTTAACTATATAAATTCTTCGTATCTTCGATGCGTCAAGTTAAGTAAAACGGATATAGCTTAATGCGCAAAAATTATCCTCTTCATTCCTAACTTTACACATCCAGCTAGTTTTATTATTTCCTTGTTTCAGTCTACGAATATTTTACCGTGGCAGATATTTGTCTTGTAGAATTTTCTTACACTTTCTCCAACTTTTATAACTCCTTTTCATAAACTTTATTGCTATATCTTTCAAGTGTTCTTGGAGTATTGCCGTTCTGCAGTGACATGTTTATTGCTAAGTTTTTCGTGTCTTTAAAATGCTCTTACCTTCTGCTAGATTTCTAATTCTTTTTTAAATTGTAACAATTTAATATATTTCAACTGTGTAAATTACTTGTGAAGGTGATTTCTGAAATATATATATATTTTATGTGCATCCGCTTTTTAAAACTTTCATTCAAACAGCAGAAACAACTCCAACAACAATACATGAGAACTGTATATCTTTGAAGGTTTTTTTCTGACGAAAAAACCTCAATTTAGTATAATTGATTTTCTAGAAAAGTTACAAAAATGAAAATTAATAAAACTTTTGCTCCGTTGCTCTATTGATTTATCTTGCTACTCCTAAAATTTTGCAGTGCTGGTTACGTCAATTCACATACAAGTTTTTAAAGCCGAAATAAAACTGATTTTGTATACTTTTTGAAAATAAAATATATATTTCTGGAAAAAACTATATTATACAAGAAATGATAGCTTAATAATTATATTGAGGTGGCGAGGCCGGTTTTAAATATTTTAATAACGATACTCATCAAGTAATTAAATTAATTATATAGCTTTCAAAATAAATTCAAAAATCTTGTTCTTTTAATAAAAAGCACATACCATTTCATGAGATTCCCAAACAAATTAATCATTTCGGCACACACATCAATCATTTTTGCGAGTGTCCAGGATTTCGACGAATCCATCAATCAGAAATCAGTCTTTGATGGTTAACACTCGGCGTATCACTTGCATCACTTATTTTGTCGATACTTCGTAAAATTGAAAATTATCGTCTTTCTGAGATGCGGAAAACATAGCACAATCATAAAAAAGTAACATTGAAAGACGCCATTGAAAAACTATCGATATTCAGTAGGAAATCTCGCGCGCTCTCTCGTGCGACTTCCGCTCTCTATCGAACGTATTTCTATAACCCGCATCGAAACGTTGGTCCATATGTGATTGAAGTCGGTCGTTATCTACGGACTGCAAACAAACAGTACGGGTTTCTGTATTTTAATTTAAGATTTTTTGCCGATAGTTTTCATTAAATGTTGCATCCTTATTGAGAAAAAGTGTTAGAACCTATCTTTTTCGGGCTCACGTAATTTGAATTGATTAAAATGTTGTTACGACAGATGTTTAAACGCAAAAGTGATATACATTTCTAAGCTTTTTATCTTGGTGATTTCTTACATCTGACATTGACACTTTTTACTGAAATGAATATTCGAAAGAAAAACAATACTAAAAACGTGAATAATTCTAGTAACACTTTTTATGTATTAATTTTTTAGCCATCTGCTGTGAAATAGAAATATTTTACTTCAACTTTGAAATATAATAAAATCCTTTGCGACTTTATAAATAATCTTTTACACTAGATATTATTTCGACTTTATTATTTGTCGATAAAAGTAAAATAAATTCTTGAAATTGATAGTCTTATGCTTCTAATATGCTTTATTTGTTTAGAATCCTCATTTCAAAACTCAATCACGTACGCTAAACTGTCTGAAAATAAAATACAGTTTCCTCTTCCAGATTTTTGTTAATTACTGTTGGTTGTCAATTGAAATTTAAAATTTGATTTCGGGACTTAAAATATCAATGACCCCAAACTTCTGATTGATTCCGTTCGTCTGTCTCGAAAGCTCTGATAATTTTAGCAGAAATGTGAATGTGGAAAATTGATTTTCACGCTAAAAAATATAACCAATATATAAGGAAAAGAATTTCTGATCACTCTATAGACAAAAGCGACTGAAACTTTTATACCTCCCCGGTGTGTTATACGTGTACTGCCTCAACACTTTTGTACTACCATAGCCATTCTTTTCCCTCGTACACACCTACTCCTGCCTCCTTATATCCTCTTCTCACTTCTTCCTCATTTTCTCTGCTTCTCTCCCGACGTGTCTACGGTCGCTCCATTACTTATCGGCTATCTTCGCTGCCTCTCGTCGATGCTCTATCTATACGCATCCCTTGCAGGCTCTTCTAGGGAGACTGCTGATACTCGGCCGGTATATGCATCCAGCGACTCGCATGAGTCACGATGAACTTGTGCTTTCCTATATATTTTCTTATAGTCACCCCGAATCTCGTCTTTTCTCTGACACAGCTCATCCGGATCAGCTAGCTTCAATAATTAATTTTGGTACCTGGAACTTTCCATTTATTTTTATTTCAATGTTTACTCATGATAAATAACGATGAGTATTCGAATCATCTAGAATATTCTATCTTACAACTTCAAAATAATTGCAATGAAATTGAGTTTTAAATAACTATAATAATAGGATAAAATTATCAAGACATGACACATCGACTAAAGAAAGTAGTAATTAATTTGAAGACCGTTTATTAATTAAACATGTTGTAGCAGTTTTTGCAAAGCCTCGCGAAAAGCACTGCATATTAATTAAAGAAAAAGCGTGCCAATACAAATAAATTGATAAAGCTACATTTCATATGCGAAAAATCATAATTCATTTGTTTATCAAAATTATATAAATATTCACCACGTCAATTGCTTACGACTTGTGTAAAGCATTTATATATCATAACAATGACATGATAATTGTATACACTATACCGAAATAGATGTGAGATCTTGTCTTTAATAAATCCCTTTTTTGCATTCATCAGTAGAACTTGGTGTTTCTAAATGTTCATTGGCATTTATTGCGCATGAATTGTGTTGTTTATATTATTTTGTTTTATCAGTCAGCTACAAACCTTTTTAAGCAATGTGCTTATGTACCACGTATATCTATCTGTATAAATACCGTTGATGTACAGATTATTATTCGTAATCCTTATGTTTAATTTGATGTGTGTAATAATATGAAAATACATTTATGTTCTTTATTCACAACTAGTGGACTTTGAAAAAAGTTATCAAGTTAGATGATATTTACTTTAAAAAATGTTTTATTCACGAATACACTATAATGAACATTTTATTAACCTGAACAGCGACACAAAAGTAACATTTTATTCCTTCTAATATACTTTATTCTTTGTTTAGCGGAAACAATAGTATATACATTGTGTAACAAGATCGAAAGAAGGAAACAAGACTAATTTTGGCCCCGGTTTTCAAGGAAAAAAGTAGTGGCCATTTTTGTTAAAATGGGATTAAAAAAATTTTATGGGATTAGAAAATTCCATCTCTACTATAATGGCCACTTTTTTCCTTAAAAACCGGGGCAAAAGTCACGTATAATTCCCGCTTTTACTTTATTCCCAGATATGCGTGAGTAAAGTAAGATAGTCTAATTTTTTACGTTTATGGTGAATTTGGTTAAAACTAACAAAGTTATAACTCATAAATACAAAATAACTGTTCAAGTGATGGAGCTGGGGGAATAAAGTACTGTAACATGGGACTAAAATCGATTATTCCCTCCGGTGCATTACTAGTGAAACTCACCCGCGAGCATAATCGGTATCTTTATTTCCTTGTTGCATAATGAACTACTATAGCACTATAGGTTTCTAAAAATAATATAATAAACAGTATATTACGCAACTACGGAGGTAGATGTGCTCGCGAATGGTCATCTTTATTCACGTGTTGCGTATATGAAAAAATCCGCCAAACCATCACACTTTTTGTGTCACGAAGCTGGCAAAATAGTAGATTATACACCTAGAGAGTAAAGTAGGATAGGTACGCCTGCGAGGGCAGCAACTTGCGGCCGTTCATAGCCCTCATTGCTCCCGAGGGTAAAATACAATTTTTTCGGATGTCCGGCGGAAAGTTATTTGTGCTTAATCCCTAATTTCAGGGTCGAAAACGTCACATAACCTCATTTCCCAGAAACTTCGACGCTTATGCTCGTGCGTCTACTTTTTTCCCGATTATTACCGCCTGCAGTGATAAATGCGGCACGAGCGAAGCGAGGGCTGCAACACGCAGGCGGTTCTAGCC
>UXGD01001423.1:0-35137 GCA_900474315.1 Torymus auratus
GCCATTAATTAGCCAGTTTTACTAGCTATTTTCTAACTTCTTGGCCATTTCGCATAGACGAATTTCCACCAGGGTAACGTATTGATAGAAATGTAAAAATACAATTACCAACGAAAATTTAACGATTAACATACAACTAACAACAATTTGTTTCTTGAGAACTGCACAACGATCCCTCTGCAACTATCACATCCCGCAACCACCTTATAGCTGTCCTCATGCACACATTCATCGTCACGCACCTCACGCACACACAAGCTCTTGATGACTGCACCGCGTCATGAAAAAGAAGCCAGCTCTCTTCGTTATACACCGCGCGCGCGCGTCTCTAAACAACCTCTCCTCTCCCTTTATACACAAAAACCGCCTCTCTTGCACTCCATCAGACCGTGTATACGTGCTCGCAAAACCCTCTTTCTCGGCGCGCTAACGTCCGGCCACCTCTCTTCCATCGCCAACCCCCCGCGGCGTTTCCGGACTTTGTCCCGATGCGCGTATTTACGCGCGAGATAATGAGCGCGCGAAAGTTCTCTCGTGCTTCACTCTCGTAGTGTGTTTTATTTTGGCGCGAGCCTTTGTTTCGGCCAGAGCTTCGCGCTCCTTCTCGTTTAAACTGTCCAAGTTCGAAACGAGATCTTATACGGCGGAGGCTGCAGGAAGCGCGAGAGATGGCGATAAGATGTGTTTTGCTGTGAATGGAGGGGGAGAGGATCGTTATTGTGCCGGCAAGTTTTCAGTTTGTGGCCGATGTGCCGCGTGAGAGGCGAGTGTCCGCGCCAAGTCGTTCGGTGAGGAAATTTTGTGTTTAATGTGGCGGCGGGGGGAATTTGTGGAATGTGACGGGGGTACTGGTAGTTTGGTAGAATGTGTACGATGGTTGGCTTTTGGTGTGATGGGTTTTGTAGGGTGGGATAAGTGCTGGAATAGAAGTGCGAGAAACACAAGAGTTAAATAAGAATCGGTGCTGGTTTTGCACAAAAACTGTGATTTCAAATGATTTGTTAATATTTTGTGGGCTGGAACAGTAACTCTACCTTTTTAGTGATTTCCTTTTTATTTTTTGGTATTGTAACTACAAATTTTAAAATAAAACTCTGAAAAATATATTTTTTGTTATACATATGAAAACTGTTGATCAAACCGATTGGTTGCAACATACGCACTACAGTTTTCATACACCAGAATACAAAATGACAATACAATACCCTACTACTATCCAGTAAAATAATATAATAGTTTTGGCCACAAAAATATACCTCCTATTGACAAAATGACACATAATTCACTCATGAATCAATCCCACAAGAAGTCAAACTCAAAAATAAAGCTCTCGATCAAAACTTCGCACCAAACTACCCCCAACACTAAAAATTCCCCAGAATCATCACAACACTCGTTACCATACACCCACCCTCGGATTTAAAAATCAAATTTCCCACCCATCTTCTCGATTAATCTCGCTAAAACATAGTCTCCCCGATCAATCTCTCGAGCGCTTCGCAATCCCCATCTGCGCTCGCTTCAGGGGGAAGTAAAATTGACGAAAATATTTGCCGAGAGCTCTCTCCGAAAAATCGTCGAGAAAAGAAAGCTCGGTTCCTCGGGAGTCTCAATATCGATAATGGACAGCGAAGCGACGGTAAATCACGTATACATACATCCACACAGAAGCGCTGCACCGCGGAAGATGGATGAATGGACTCGCGCGTATTTTGTCATGGAGATGACTCGATTTGACGTTAAGGAGAATGGAACGAGAGGATGGGAGAGTCGAGTCCGAGAGAGGAGCTCTCGAGCTCGCCTTTAGGCGAGAGAGAGAGTCTTTTTGTGTCCGCGAGGCGGCCACTCCAGATGTCACTCGGATCCGAGAGAGAAATTTTTCCCGTTCTCGCGTGCTGCACGTAGCTTCCAGAGTCGCATTTGAATATAGGGACCGGGAATGCCGAGGAGGAAAAGGTAGCGCGCACCACGCGAGATCCGAGAGGGTATTATTAGGTTTGAGAGAGAGGAGAGAGTTTTCTCGGATAATAGGATGGGGCGAAAGTTTTGTCCGACGACGTGTTGATGTTGTGAATGAAATAACAAGCTCTTGTTTTGCCATGGATTTGGATGTCTGCCCGCGCCAGAGCTGTATTACGGCAGTGCAGCGACAATACTGTAAATGTACTTAGGGATATATATCGGAGCAAAGAAACTAAACATTTTTTTTTCTAAACGTTGGGGGTTTATGGAACACTATAATGAATAATTTTAGAATCGAAATGCTTTTTTTCCATTATAGGAAATTGAGCATATTTTATAGCTAAGTGTGTTAAATAAATGAAAGGATATTATATTATATTATACTACATTACTTAAAATACATATTTTATGAAGTGTAAATGACATAATTCATTTCGGATTGGTACATCATTATGAAATACAATCAATAATGTTTGTTTTTATCCATAAAGTTCACTGGAAAATAGCTAGCTTATGGTTACCATTTCTACCAGGGTAGCCATATATTTTTATACTTCGTATCTATAAAAATTACATTAAGAAATATAAAAAATTGGTATACGGTTAGTATAGCGAGCCTCTAATCCCATTCATCAGAGCTTTTTATTTATTCACATATTCACCCAAAATCATAATGACACTTTAAAGCACAATCCAAGCCACACACATCGACGAGACAGTTCCTATAATAAAAACATCTCGTGTAAAATCCGCCACGGGTCGCCGTCAAAACAAGCCCCGAATCATCCATCAGCTGTCAAAAATCGTCGTGTTGCCCGCATCCAAAAATGATGTCCCTCTAAAGACAATATTTATCTTCATAACGTTGCCCGGCTCGGAACCCTGTAGGAAAAACCTCCGACTGGTAGTAGCCGGCGGATCGCAGGGGTGTGTGCATTCGTCGTCGTTACGCAGCGGGACATCCATTGTCACGCCGCCCCTTTCTTCGCACTTCATAAAGTGTGTCTCAGGGAGGAAAAAGAGGACCTAATAGCCACCGGGGGGTGCAGCGTAAGTAAGTAGGTACTGGGAATACTGCCGAAGGTTTCGATGATTTTTCGCCTCGAGGCCTGCGTTGCAGAGATTTTCTCTCATTGTGGATGGAGCAGGAAGTAGTGGTAGTGTTTTTTTTGTCGAATATGAGCGATCGAAAGTCGCGAGGGAAATCGTTGTTTTACCGGGGTTCCGGGAACAAGGATAGAGACTTTCTTTGTGAGGTGGAGGAGGAGAGGTTTGAATGTGTGCTGTGTGTATGGGTTTTAATGAATGGAAGTCATTTGTAATGGGAGATAATAGGGTACCGGCGAGGTTTTATGGCGGAATTTTACGCTCGTGAACGGACTTTTGAAGTTGAACAGAAGTATAAAGTGGCGTATAAGTTTGAGATACGTAAAGTGTTTTATGTACGTAATATATTGTACAAGTGTACCGCGTTACATAATGATCAACAAATGGTTTACGTTTTAATTTTCGAATACGCATTATTATTTGATTTAGAATGTTTTACTTTTATTTTTGGTAAAAATAATTTTAACTGGAAAGTGGACAAACTAACACGACAACAGCCTTTCGGTCACCTAAAAATTCATTTAAATCACAAATATCGTACACATATATAACAGAGGAAAATACGTGTAAACCTCTACATCATCTATTCACTTCACGCACATAATTCTTTAAAAAAAATACAAAAAGCGCAACATTTCACCGACGACCCCATTACACCGTATCAAGAATGCATTTTTTCCAAGCATATACATACACACCACATCGGGCACGGGAATCTCATTTAAAAACAGAATCTCCTACGCACTATACTCTACGCAGTGCTTGAACAGCTGATTCTAATTCACTGCACCCATAATTTTCTCGGCGGCTCCCTAAATATCGAAAGCGCGGGCCGTGGCAACCTCTCGTTCATAAATCCAGCGAAACAACGGAGAAAAAGGTCTTTCAACGCCCAGAATTTTCCACACGCGCATATATATACAAGCGCATCACACATGTGTGCGACACGCGTGTGATGCCCGAGGCAGGCATATACCTCGGTGCGCGCATATGCACGAGAAGAGGATGACTGACCGCGGCTCCTGAATGAACATCGTTCACGGCTGAGAGAGAGTGAAGCGGCCCCGTTGAGCTGAGCAAGGAGAGTGTTTAACCTGCCGTGGATCTTAGTGTTGGGAAGTATATGCGTGTGTGTGTGATTTTGCGTGAAGATGTGTTTTGAGTTTGGAAATTTTTCAGGTTGCGTGGGTGTGAGGATAAATAAGGTCGGTCGATTGGTTGTGAAAACATCTGTGGGGATCGTGGGATCGATGGAGATCTAAGAGAAAAATAAACAGTTTAAGCTGATATAGATTTTCTTGCAGTATATTAGGATTGTTTTTTTAATATAATGTACCTTCTGGGAAATGAAGAGGAGCACGGAATTAAGTGTAATAATTAAAATGACTTCGATAAAATACTGGATGATGATTATAGTGCAAATGAATAGCTATATATGATCAAATGGAAAATCATTCGCATAAAAGACACTTACGTTTAAATGCTTTTCATTTAGAAAAGTTTTCAATTAGTTAAAATACTATTGCGCTGTAAAGATTCTTATTTGTCAGATAACGCTATTATGGTAATTGATCAAGGACAAGAACAATATACAGTAAAATTCTAAGCAGTAATTTTTTTTTTTAAATTGTAGCATATTATCTATTCAAACAACCACGTTCGTTTCGACAACTTAATTCCAACACCCATATAACAAAAAGTACTTACGCATCTATCAAACAAATTTAAACATTTTTCACCTATGCACGCACTTTCATCCCAATAAGCGTCATCCTTTCAAATCAAAAACTTCCCTCCTACAGACACCACTTACAACATACGCACAAATCTCTTACACCCGCTTGCAAAAACTCCTCTTCACCCTCCCTCCCCACCTTGACTCGTTCAACGCTAACTTCGCGCGCATCGGCGCAAAGTTTTCCTTCCGGGAATCTCTGGCGGGGGCGACGATTAACGGACGCTGCAGCCGCAACGCGGCAGCTGCACACGTATATATCGCGAAAGCAGGAGAGAGCGAGAGCGATTTATAAGGGCTGTGTGAGTGCGCGCGGCAAATTGAGAGAGAGCTTGGTGTGCGCGTCGAGGCTTTTTGATTCATCGCTCTCTCGCCCAGCCGATCGAAGCGCAATAATATTTGGATCGGAGAGAAAGAGGAGAAACAAAGTGCCGAGTGAATGCGGCCACGAGTGTGGGATGAAGCGCGAGTGTGGAGAAAATTAAAAGGGAGCCGAGAGGATGTTGAGAGAGTGAGAGAGGGATGGGCTTTTGAAAGGTTTCCGAGAAGTTTGAAAATATTTCAGGTGTCGATGGTAAATACAGTTTTTAATAACATTTTGTAGTGATGAGTTATTAAGGTTAATCCGAAAACATTTAAACGATAGTACTTCTAATTTTCATATTTACTGACATATTTTGAATATAAAGAAATATGGTTTAAAAACCTATACAAACAGCTACTAAAATTTAATCCAATCGTAAAAACCTAAAAATGAAAACTGGCAAGCCGATATTATTACGTTACTTTACCGTTTACGAGGTTGCCTTATATACCTCTCGGTATAATATTCATATAACAGCATCTCGCGCCTTAATTCTCAAACCTCGCACGCGCACAGCCGCCTCCGAAATAACTTAATAACCTTAATAAAGATTTCACGCGCGACTGCAAAACCTGCGACCAACTTAAACCGCGCTCTTATCGGCACGTTAATCCCGAATCGAAGAGAGAGCGGCATCAAGCGTCGTGATCTTCAAAGCGCCTCCTCCGATATATACCAATACCAATTAAAAAGCATCCACGTGTGGATCAAATGTGTGTGTGTATATATAATATAACGCAATCCGGTATTCCGCGAAGGGAAAAAAGAAGGCGGAGCGGTGCTTATACTTAATCCAGCGCGGAAATTGTGCGCGTATCGCGACGATGATCTACGAGATCCCCGTCGTCGTGGCTCGCGGCGGTAATCACTTGGAGGAAATTCGGGTACATCCGGCTACATTTTTAGTAGGATTTAGGTGAAGTATTTACGACGCGTAATGAGGGTATATAACTGGATTTTTTAGCCGAGAGGGTTTGCGTCGTTGCAGGTTTCGAGGGTGTCGATGGTTACTGAGTGTTAAGCAATTTAGAGCGGTGATTTCCAATGAATTATTGGCCCGTTGGTCAAAAGATTTTGTGGTTTCACGAAATGTAAAGATTTTTATATTAATAAATATAACAAATATGATGATGGAATAATAGAGTTTCGAGTTGGAGGGAAAATAATTTTAACAATAGAATTCAGCAGAAAATGTACAACAAAGCAAAGTACAATTAATTAACGAAAACTCTTTACAAGGTTATGAGAATTTCTTGAATTACTTTTACACAACAAAGTACAATCGTCCTAATTACTCAAACAACAACGAAATAATACCCATTTTTACCCTCCGCACGCAGCGAATAAATTCCATTCCCTCTTGCCACAGCTCGCGAAAATTTCAGCTGCATAAAAATTGCGGGAACAAAGAGGCGCTCGCCCTCTCGCCGCGTGTCAATAAAACCTCTCCCCTTTTTAAACACACCGACCTCTCGTAAAAATCTCCTCTATTTACTCTCTCTCTGTCTTACACACTTTATCCCGGCGATATGGCGAGCTGTGGATTTTCCTCTTTCCCGTCGCGCGGAGGTGAGAGGGAGGGCCGAAGGGAAATCAAAGTAGCTCGGAGGCGAGAAACAAAGTTTGCAGCAAGCGTGGATTGGAAAATAAGTCGCGAATGGATGGTGGCCAAAAAACTTCCTGACACGTTCTAGGATTGCGCATAAGGTTTTG
Organism: Torymus auratus; assembly: GCA_900474315.1. Lineage (NCBI taxonomy): Eukaryota > Metazoa > Arthropoda > Insecta > Hymenoptera > Torymidae > Torymus > Torymus auratus. Next base: position 6,882 of record UXGD01001423.1, read on the forward strand.
CTTCGGGAAAGGTGTATGGGGGAAGTTGTAGTAGCTGTGTTCGGGAAAAATGGCTGTTTTTGTTGGTACCTCTGGGATATTTTCGTTGCCGCGCGGTATGTTTGATTTCCTGGAGATATCTTCTTTTTCCTGTAAATTGACGTTGTTATGTTTTTGCTTTAGGTGGGCAATAAATTTGTGGGAATGTATAATCCTGGGAAACGAGTTCTCGTTTGTTTTTGAGTTTTATGTTGTTTAATGGGTCACACGAAAATGTTGGTTCGACGATAAAAAAAATAATTGTCTCGAAAACTTGGAAAAAAGTATAATTTTTCTGTACGTGCGTCAATTACAAACAGAGAACCCTGTATATTGGGGTAATAACGAATTTTCTCAAGAACATTGAACCATCTATTTATACATAAGATAGCTCGAAAAACTACTTAACCCGTGACGTTGCCAAAATTATTATTGCCCAAAGTATAGTAATTTAAGAGATGTATAATACATATTTTTAAAGACTATTTACAAACACGTCGTTAAAATAAACAAGAAACATTTTTATCCGGACTTTATTACACCCGCAATACAATATTTTCGCGAACCAAATAAAGAAACGTAATAAATTTAACCGTTAAAGCCAGACAAATAATTTCCAATGAAAATAATTTCCATCCACGTATAAAATTTCCGAATAAAATCTCCGCCTTTATTATTATTCGCAGCTCGCGCGGTCTACAGACCCATTAAAGAAACAAATCTGTCTCGCGCCTATATATCCTCGTTATACACACGTGTAAACACAGACGTACTACGTCACGATCGTAAACTCCGCGACACGATGTAGACATCGGCATCATCACTGTACTCTTCGGATGCACCGGCGCTTCACCGCGTCGTCTTTTATTTTCCCCTAATAGGATCTCTCCCTCCCTCGCATTAAGCAAATGAAGTTGAATTACACACCGGACTCTCGTCGCGCCGTTTATCGAGCTCGCAGCGCGATGGTAATCAAATTAACGGCGCCTGAGCGGAATTCGACTTCGCGTGGCGTCTGGTATTATTTTTTCCTAGGCTCGTCTCACTCTTTCTCCTTTATTTTTAGATCCGCCGACGCGCGTCGCGGCGCTGAGATTTTAATATTCCCCGGGTGCGTAAATCGCGCGAAACACATTCGTTTTTCGTCGACGCGGAGAGAAAATATGTATACGCGCGATACATCGAGGGAGGAGCGAGCGCGATGGATATAAATCTCGACGAATAGACGCGCGGTGGGATTAATATCGGGCGTGAGAAAAATTAATTCCAAGAGTGGAGTAATAATTAATAATATTTCTTTAAAGATCATCGCATATTTACGTTTCGCATCATCAACAGATATGTACCGGTTTGAATGTTGGACCGAAGGTATGCAAAAGTGTTCGAAAGTTATATATATATATAATAATTTAGAAAAATAGCAGCCAGATGTAATTAAAGCGCAATTATTAAAATATAACTGTACGTATGTATAAGAAGTCGGCGCTGAGACCACGCGGTTCTGTACGCGCGGGAGAAGAAAGGAATATTTTTAATTAATTTCATGAGGGTCGTGGCGCCCGGGAAGAAAAGCAGGGATAAAATTAAATTTCGCGTTGCCGCGCGCTGAGCAAACCGAAGCGCAAAAGTGGCCGCTGCGCAGAGATTAGCCAAACAGGAAAAAACGCTTATTACTCCAATTTTCATTAAATAAAAGTACGAGAGATTTTCATCTTTCTGTTTAAAGAGTCTTTGCGTGTACACGCGTAGTAATGTAATGGATATTTTAATAGAAATTTGCTCAACTGAATTTCTTTTTCATTTCTATTTGGTGGACGCGGGTAACGTTTGTTGAGTAATTTAATTCGATCGGCGGAGCTGATACAATTAATTTTCTTCGGTGCGGAGGACTTGAAGTGATAAATTGAATTTATTAAATATTTACTTGCTAGTTGATGCGGGAACGCCGTAGTCTCATGATGTTGTGATTTAAAATGACATTTAACATGGCTCTCGAAATAAATCTTTGTAGAAAACAGTAATTGAATCATTTATTACGAAGACAGTGTTGACTTTTACTTACTCTCATTAGTTTACCTCTTAAAGGAATGATTAATTTCGTATATTTCGTGTATACGTTAAGTTAACTCGTTGAAATATTTCGCAAAATATTGATTTATTTTAACATCAAAAGCAGAAATAAATCAAGCGTCGGTGATAAGTTATTACTATAAATGTAATTATATCCAACTCGCCGAATAGTTTAAAGTAGTATTATGGCAGGGCTATGTTTTATAGTAATAATACAATGCCAATTAAATATACAAGCCAATTAAAATGGCTTTATATTAATTAAATAGATCTATAACAAAATTTTAGTTTTATGCAAATTTTTTTCCTTCCCCACCAATATTTTGTAGATACTTTTAATGTCATCGAAATGTATAAATAGATTAAATATTTGTTTTGCTAATCATTCCGACAATAATATAATCTATTTTGTGGCTATATTCATAGCTTACAAATATTCAGCACCTAAACCACACACCCAATAAACCCCGACCCCCAGCAAAAACTCCAAAACGCCATCATATTCCGCGACAATCCACAGTAGCGCTCTCCCGAATTAATCATGCAGGCACGAATCGCGTTTTTATTGCCTTTTAGATCATCGTAAACGCCGGCACCGTTGCGTGCAAAAAAATACATACCTATATCGAACTCTCGCACCTCTCGCGGTCCTCTTTTATCGGCCGTATTTCGGCTTTTTATCCCCTCCTCTCCGAGTGCTAATTGCAGGCAGAAAAAGCAGCGTGCGCGCGGTTGTGGTGTCCTCGCGCACTAATGAAAATTTGAGCGTGGCTCCGAAATTACGGGAAATTGTTTTTGGCTGATCTGTCGGCTGTGTGGCAGGCGCAGCCGCGACGTTGAATAAACGCGCCGTAATCGCGCGGCTCTCGTTTAAAGAGAGCGCAATTTGTAATGTGTGTTGTACGGTTGTGTGCGGTGTGTGCGCGACTGTTGTACGGTCAGTGTAATTAATAAGGGAATTTATTATTTGAATTAAATTTATTTACGCGATTAACGGAATGATATCCGGCTAAAGCTCGGGCATTAAGTAAATGAATGACGAATCGTTTTTAAGGTTAATAAATAATTATTGGCTGATTCGTGGAATGGAATTGGAAATTCAACGTGTTATTATAAAGCTTTTTAATTTATAAGCACGAATGAAACGTCAGGAACTGAAAGCTAATTTAAATCTTTGTATTTTGTTTCAGGTACGTTGACGAATGAGTAAACTGAAATTAAAATAGCGCAATTTTCCTGTGGTGAGTTAATTAAGTTACACTTAAAAATGTATACTTTTCATTTTCCAAAGATCCACGCGAAGTCTTAATTTTGATGCGAAAAATTTTCAATTAAGCTGCTCTATGCGTGGATATATCAGATCTCAGCTAACTGCCATCCATTATAAATAATTAAAGATTATACGTACATAATTATGTAGATAAGTCTAGAAGTTTTCTCCTGATTTTTCAATCGAGTGAAAGTAATTACATGCTATTATCACATTTTTGTACATTATACAAGATGTTAATATTAATAACAGTTTCGTAGGAGTGAAAAAATAGTGAAATATTAGAAAGCCAGAATTAGTAGCTATACAGGTTGACTAAGATGAATTCGAAATTTATGAAATATTATATCGAAATGAAGCTCTTTTCATATAATTCGACTACTTTTTATATCTATCATGGCGTTATAAGGAATGCAATTCATTTTTCATCGATTATCGTTAAATAATTGCGTTTCTTTATTCGTATTGGAAATTCCTGATTATTTATTGGAAAATAATTATCAAAATATTCAACTTGTGATTTTTTTATCCGTTTAATAATTACTGACATTATTAAATAATTTTATACTTCTGAATTTTCTCTTTATTACGTTACCTGATAATTATTCTACATCACACATTTAAACAAAAAAACTACAGATACATACCGAGAAAAAAACGCACAGTACATCATAACGAAACAAAAGAGCGCAAAAATAAGAAAAAAGTCCCCTTCCGAGATGAAAACAAGCATATAGTATATGTCAAACCTCAACCTCACTAATTAAAAATAGCGAAATAGAGAAAAGAAAGCAACGGTGCAGCGCACGGTACCTATATATCGAACACAATCGTACGCGGGCGGCTGATACTGGAAATTAACGTCGTTACTTCGCGGGGAGTTCGAGGGTACCAGGGGGTGATGGAGAATACACCTCGCGCGAGTGGAATGTTAAGTAAATTAATTAACTTGTCCGTGCAAAAAAAAGGGGGGCAGAGAGGAGAGAGAACGAGAGCGAAAGAGGAGAGGGCAAAAGAATAGCCGAGAGCCACAAATAAACGAGCAAGAAAATGTAACGGAAGACCTAACCTCAATTAACGTGGCGCATCGGCGGCGGCGGCGGCTGATGCTTTTTGAAGGCCGACGAGAGCAGCAGCAGCGCTTTCCCGTGAACGGAGAAAGAGAGAGAGAGAGAGAGAGAGAAGCCCGGCGGCTACAAGAGAGACAGAGAAAGAGAGCGTGAGAGAGAGAGAGAGAGAGAGAGAGAGAGAACCAAGCGAAGCCCATCAGAACAGACCAGTCGGAGGGATGTTAGCCGGGGGCATCGTACGTTTGTCTGCCTCGCGCGCGAGTGAGAGAGAGAGAACGCATAGCGAGAGAAGAGGTTATAGTCCGTTTTGTGTGCTCTCTCTCTCTCTCTCTCTCTCTCTCTCTCTCTCTCTCTCTCTCTCTTCCTCTCCTTTGCCTCCTGTACATATAGCAGTAGTTCTCGTCGTCTGGGGCTATATACACGCTCTCTCCGTGAAATCTCCCATGCAGCTCTCTCCGAGTGTGCGAATACCTATATATATATATATAACATACATGCGCGCCTTTTCGGCTGCTGTAGCCGTCGTCGTTGTCGTCGTCTGTTTGTCCCCTCGGCGTTATTGTCTTCTTTCGAGAGTATAGTATTCGAGAATTTGCGAAATCTCGCGTGCAGAGTGTGTATAGGTATATATAATAGAGGGTGAAACGCGCATTGTTGGCTCACACGAGCGGGTACTATATACATGTAGGAGATTGTTGTGCGTTGCGGGGAATTGATTGGGCTCTAATTGTCCCAAAGCGCCGCTTGTTTGCCAATATATATATATATATTTGAAACTGGTTTAAGTATCGATTGAATAAATTGTGTCAGAGATGCCGCGTGAGCGGCTGATACTTTTGATGTAAGATTTAGATGGTAATGTTCGAAGATGACATAGCGCACGTGGATAGGTTCGGGTTTATATCATCGCGCGGTACAAAGAAAAGTAAACTTCTAAGTTCCCGCGAAACTGGCTTTTCTTTGCGCAAACTTAGTTGTTTGTTTTCATACCACGCGACTATATAATTTCTTCTTCATTTTTTAAAGGTTTAATATTATTTTACTATTACAAATTGTCAAACTCATAAAACAAAATGACGAAATTGAGCCAATATTGGTCACGTGTTCCCGATCGTGGTTTGGAGATTTTAAGTGAATCAGGACTGCACGATATAAGCATAGCAAGATTAGTCTTTATATTGCATTGTCTTGCCTCAATATTCAAGACAATCGATACAATATTTATATACAGTTTTCGATTAAATATTAAGATTGTGGTGCCAAGAATCGTAATAATTTATCGAAATAATTATTTAAATAAAAACGATTATTTAACTCTAACACAAAAGTGCCTTTATTAACTCAATATAAAATTCGGTACTTGCTGATGTCTATCTACTAACGCTCCTATATCCCCTCAGGCAGGTCTAATTAGGTACGTGAGGCTACAGGGAGGGAGTGCGCCGCCTAGTGGCCGCGTGCGAACTAGGCTGGCCGCCGGCATATGTATGGCAGTAAATGGGTGTCAAAGACGCCGCGCGAGCGGCAATACTTTTGATGTAACGGTTAGATGGTAATGTTAGGAGATGAAATAGCACACGTGGATAGGTTCGGATTTATCGGATATATTTTGTATGCGGAAAAACTTGAGGTTTTAGAGTTGGAAAGTAATAAATTGATACCTCTCGATTGATTTTTAAAAGCAAAATGTTTTATAAAAGTTAATTAGGTTGAGATTGATTAATGCATAAGTCAAATTGATCACAAAATTCCAATTGTTAGTTACAGTTACAAAAAATTCTCGTATATTGTCCAATTATTTAATTTTTAATTCGATTTCATTGCAGTCTTCATTATTATCGCCTCACCTATTGATCAGGTCTAGACTTCATTAACATTTTGAATAGAATTGAGCAAACCAATATATTTATCTATTGTTAAAAAATATTATGTTAGAGTCATGAAATTCCTTGGTTTAATAATTAAATAACTTATTTTTCATTTTGGGAACGTCTCACTCTACAGTTCCTACTATTTTTACACACTTAAGCAAAACCGTACTTCTTCGAATTTCAGTAAACCCACCATATTCACATCCACCCCAACACCTCACCAACACATCCATCGCATCATTAAACCCGGCAATTACCCCATCCATCCTTGTATTGTGACACACGCTAAACCGCCCCGTCCAATTTTTTTTTTACCCCGACTCCGCCTCTCTCCATCATCATCTCGTCGTCCACACATCCAGTCGCCTATTTATTTTGTCGATCGTTCTTTATCCCACTCCCTTTTTCGACTATGCTAGTCTTTCTCTCACTCCTTCCCTTATTCCCGTACGTCTCAATCTCTCTGTCTCTTCCCCCTACATGTATATATATACATCGCCTCCTCGCATCCCTTATCCGCTCCCTTTCGGGTCCTCGGCGCCACGAGCTCTCGGTTTCTGCAGAGCAGTTCGTGTGTGTCAGGCGCACGCGCCCGTCGTTGGGCCCCCGGAGGCGCGCACTGGCGTATACGCTATATATATACACTGCCAGATTAGTGCCAACGGCGCAATCGATGATTCTTATTGTTGGCTTGCCTGTGTATATCTGGAGAGAGAGTAAAGAGGAGAGAAAGACACATGTGCTCGTGCTAATCCTTTACGGCCGATTCCTTTGTCGGACGATGGAAAAATTTTCGGCGATCGCTTTCCATTGTGCCCGCTGGGTTTATCTTCCTTTCTTTCTTTCTCTCTGTCTGTCTATCTGTTTCTTTCTCTCCCCCCACGTTCCTGGCTGTTATATACGTGTGCCAGGAGTTTTGAGAGGCATTTTCACGCAAGACTTGCGCCCGTCTTGCAACGAACGAGGGGCGCGCGCCGATATATATATATTTTATTTCTTCGTCTGCGACTCTTATACGAGGGCAGTTTTCTCGAGTAGGATATGAGTCCCGAATTATTATAAGGATTTCGGTGTCTATATACATCGCTCGTCCACGTGGTATATATGGTACGCGATGATGGATCGGTAAATAAGTCGTGCGTGTCGTGTATACGTGTGTGGGGAGCTGTGGCATTGGCTTCGAAATGGGAAGCTGCTGCTGCTGCACGATTTATGAAGGTTTAGCGGTCCCTCGGTGCGTATTTTGAGTTATTATGATTAATTGAAATGTAATTACCCCGGTAATTGCAATTAATGACGGTTTAATTAAGATTAGTTGGTAGAGATTCGGTGTTATTATACACGGGAAATAACTATATAAAGTGCGCCGCGCATTCGCACGAAATCGACCGATAATTAACTATACTTTGAATAATTTTACTAATCATATGGAATTAAATTTCATATGAAAATTAATTTGAACCATTTAGTTTGTACAATGACTATATTAATTTTCAAGCACGAGTAGTAGTCCGGTTAAATTTAACATTGATTTGTAATTCAAGTGATGAAGTACAAAACTAGCTTTGTGCTCTTGAACATCCCTGATAGCCGTTGCAGACGGGTTCTTGGGCTACAGTAAAACTGTATACATATAGAAACTAATCAATGCTTTAGACAGCCGACAAGGGGGGTGGAACTGACAGAACCAGATCCGATTTTCATTGACCAGCTGAAAGGGCTACGAACCGTTTCAATCCCTTTATACTTTTTGCAAACCTGATCTCTGGGGTTGATTTTCAATGGGAGCAATTTAACATGGAATTTATAATAAATTTAACTGTAATCTTTAAAGTTGCGATACGTTAATATGTCAGAGACAAAGGATATTAAAAGAATCGTAAAATAAAATGGCGTTTACGTGACAGTAAAGACTTGTATTTTTATACGCTGGATCTAATTGGACTTACCTATAATTAAACGTAATAAATAATTTTCTTTTAGTCAATGTAAATGATAAATGGTGAACATTATGGAATCGATATAAAATATCTATTCACTCAAACTATATAATACTTCACGCAACAAAAAAAGTTTCGACTGAATAATTCGAATATAAAACTTTCAAGGATCCCCAGTCACTATCGCACATAAATTTTAATATGAAAATTATTCAATACACAGAGACACACATAAAGGCATTCCATTTGGACCAAACTCTTTTCTCAATCCACTTTTCGGCTTTCACCACATAAAGAAACGTTTATATACACACACAACATATACGTGCTCCTCTATTACACAGTGTGCCAATCCTTCGCTCTCTTTTTACTGTGCCGTCGTGCGCCACCTCTAATCCCGACATTAGCGCTAATAACACCACTCGCTCGCCATTACCATCATCTCTCTTTCTCTCTCTTTCTCTTTCAAACAATGCACGCGTTTGCCACGTACGGAAGGCGAACGAAATCGGAGCGGGCCGATGAATCACGTCGCGCGTGTTTTCCGGTCTTTAGATGCGCCAAGATCCGCTGGACCTCGAAAAAAGAGCGCCTAGGTGCGCCCCGGCGCGGCGCGAGCTTCCGATTTCTGCGACGCAGAAGGCGGGAAGGAGAAAGAGAGAGACAGAGAGAAGAAAAAAGAAGAAGGAGGAGGCGGATGGAGATGATGGTTGTAGGTACCTGACGACGACGACGACGACGACGTCTAGACGAGATATTCGCGCGACTAATGAGGGATGGGGTACAGTGGGTAGGAGTGATAAAAATTCTTGATTGATCGGGGTGAGGGGGTGAAGAAACAGCAGAAGGAATTTCGGTGGGAAATCGATGGGGTATTTGTATCGGGGATGCTTTGCGAAAGGAGGGTGTTGTTTATTTATTAGTGAAAAATGTTGTTATTAAGTTATTTAGTGGGCGATGGCAAATAATAGAAAAGAGTATTAACCTTGTTGATATTCTCCGATGAATTTGAATCGTCAGCGTGAATGAAATTGTTCTTAAAAAATGTCATTGTGTGCAAAAAAACGCAGTGTCTTTAATTTTTACTTCTTTTAAAGAGGCATTACGTGTAACAAAAAATAATTACTTCCTGGCGCAATGTCGTGTTATTCTTTTTAATGCTCGTCTACGTAATTCTTAGTACCACAGTAGAATAACAAATGTTTCCGGTGTAGGTACGAGGAAATAAAAGAAATGAAAGATTATTATTTGTCTACCGATAATTTATTGCATTAGTAATAGACTGGAATTAAAGTATATTAAATAATATAAGGCTACATGATGGTGTCGGAAAATAAATTTCCATCGTCATGAACCAGTTTTCATGAATAATGTAGGTGTACCCTGACTTTTACAAGAGTATAAAGTAAACCTCAATTTGTCAAATTACCGTCGATGGTTTTGATAAGATTAAAGTCACTAATATTTAAATAAATTATTAATTAAAAATATTCAACAAACATATTCTGAACTCCATCTCCTATATTATTTATACATTATTTTTACATATCATAATTATTATATTATTTTTAGTATTTTTATTTCCATAACAAAACTACATACGACGGATTTAAAATAATGCTTCTAAAACATACAACCCTCGAATGTCTCAACGGATTCGTCCCGACCCGCCAAACCTCATTACATCTTGAACCACATGTACCGCGATCCTAAGCTTCCACGTATAGCCCGCAGAAGAAAAAAATCCACCCACCTTACCCCGACCTTTCCGCGCTAAGACGCCGATTTTAAAAAACAGACGTGCGCCCTCGTATAATCGTATTCCCTTTTCCCGGCGGCGAGCGGCGAAACGGAATGAAAAAAAGAAGAGAACGACGTAAGGCCGCGTGAGCGAAGAGAAGCAAAAAGAGAAATAATTGACAAGAGGGGATAAAAATACGGGCTGACGCGCGCGCGAGCGCGAAAAAGCCTCTCTGCGTATAAGAGAGAGAGAGAGAGAGAGCGAGGTAGAGCAAAAGTGACTGCGCAGCTGCACGCGCGAAGGAGGGAAGATGAAAGACCGCGGAAAATCCAATCGAGCCCTGGTTTATCCCCCGTTGTCTATCCCCTCTCGCGAGATCCCGATCACTTCCGGTCCGCAGTTTTCCGGCTTATACCGTCAGCCAGACGTTACGGGCTCGAGTCTCTCGTGCACGAGAGTCGCACACATATACATGTATGTGTGCGAGTTTGCGAGAGACAAGCATGGCGTTGTGTGTCCCTCTAAAATCGATTATGGGAGATAATGCCGGGAGGAGTTAGTGGTGGGTTTACGGGCTTTTTTCCGAGACTTTTTGATGCTTGTGGGGACAAAATGGTGATAATGCAAAATTTATTGGGTGACGGGATAGATTCCTGAGATTCATTGATCGAAATGATATTCTATTTATATTGGAGGAGAAAGTATATACGTAAGCAAATGTTGGTCGAGAAAGTATTTTTTTGTGTTATATAAGGAAAAGAATGCGCGGCATTCGAGAAAATTATATGGATGTAGAAGTTGTTGCTCATGCAATTTTGTCGCTTCGCACTGTTCTTTAGACTATTTTCTAAATTTATCTTTAACGTTATGACGGTTAGGAATGCGAAGTGGAAGACATAGCCAATAAAAAAATAGATACAGGAGAATGCAAAGTATTGGGACTGCACGATATAACAAGATTAATCTTGATATTGTATTGGTTTGCCTCAATATTCAAGACAATAATCGATACAGTTTTCGATACAATTTCAAGATTATGGTGACGAGAATGTTAAAAATCTTGTCTTGTCTTGAAAATAACTTGGAGCAATTAATTTGTTTTCTTAAAAAATTATTTGCTTCTAGCACATACACAATATTATCGTACCGTACGAAGTCAACTTTTAAGTTTTCATGAAACTGGCTTTTCTCCGCACGAACGTAGAAGTTGTTTTTTTTCGTACCGCGCGATGATATAGTTTGTTCTTCATTTTTTAAGGTTTAATTCTTTTACTATTACAAATTGTAAAATTCATAAAAAAAAATGACAAAATTAAGGCAATATTGGCAACGTCCCCGATCGTGGTTCCGCGTTAACAAAAGCTATTGTATTTCTTATAGTTCAGAGCACGATAGAAATGAATCATTTAAAAAGATTTGAAACCCAAATACCCGAGGGGTGTGAGATTTCATTATTTATTATTTTAATTTTTTATCCAATCAGATATTATTAAACATTTTATACGCTTTCGCTGTTTATTATACTCAATTTGTAAGTAAATTCTGTGTGAGCAAGTCTATGTACTTACAGTTGCTAGAAAGCAATCATTCGTATTGATTTTCCATGCTACTTCTTATGCTCTCGGAGTACGAGTGACTAACGCATGAAAATTTTATTGCATAATAGTATTTATTATCTTCGCTCATTGTTGCTCCCGTTCGTAATGATCATTAATCATTATAATGTTTGATATATCTGTGCAATTATTTATTAATCAAGAGTTGTTGGAAAAGATATATACATTGTACATTTGTTATACGTATCGCGTTAGAGTTTCTCATGGTACTTACATTACTTTGAAATTTTCCACGTATTATTAGACAATCAGTCAATACTTTGTTATTTAATCTAAAAAGAAAATTTAATTTATCAAATGAATATAAAAATATTTTACTTTTATTTTATACAAATGAATAATAAATGAGGCCAAAATGAAAAAATATTCCCAATATCGTCGAAAAGATTTATTACAATAATAATCGAAAACACGAGCAGAATATTTTTGTGACCATTCAGTTCCATGCGCGTGGACATATCCGTAGCTTCGAAACCCGAACAATGCAGAAAAATAAATTCCCTAATATGCTCATAAATTTTCGTACCACACCGCCGTCCTCCTCCCGCCCCAACCATTACACATGCGGAAAGCCCCCGAAAATCCATTAATACAACACGTCGCAACGTCGCGTTACACGCAGCTGCGCGCGAGCAACGCGTCACCGATCGCGCGTCATCCTCTCCTCTCCCTCTCTTCCGATCTATCAAAAGGTGCGAAACACACACCCCCTGTTATACACACATATATATACGTGTCACTCTGATGTTTCTCCCATAACTCTGGGAAGAAAGGCATCCCGAAATTAGAATTAGAATCGAGCTGAACGCCGACTCGTAGACCTAATTCCGCTTAACAGCTTACAGGACACGCACACACACTTTCTCCTGTAACAGCGTGGATTACGGCTAATAGGTTTGCAAAGGCGCGAAATGGATTTCCACACCACATGTATACATATACACACGTGGCTGTGTATTATACGTGTATCTATACGGTTTTTAATCCGGAGAGTCCGTAAGAGATGCGACCACGGCGGGTGATTAAAGGAAAACAGATTTTATTCTCCGGTACAGTGTATATGTACGCGGGGATACGTATTCCTAGCCGGGAGGGGATTTCGGTACGGCGGTGAAAAACTTGATTAAGCATTCCGGCCGCTGGCTCTCTTTCTTCCCCGTATCGCTTTTTTTGCACGTGGCTGTGTGTGCGCGCGGGGGTATGGATGCGAATATGTATATATATACGCGAGCGGTGAGCGTACACGCGGGGGTGGTGCCGATCAATATTTGAAGTGGTTACGCGCGGGGTAAATAGTTGATGAACGCGGAAGAATGTTGTTTTGATTTTTCTTTTAGCGTTGTTGTTTCTCTCTGTGTTTGTCTCCGGGGCTGTGTTTGGATTTTTCGCGGAAAAATTTGTTGCTTTTTGGGAATGTGTCAGAGTAGGAAAAATCAATTTTTATATGTAGTACTGACTGGTTATGACGTTTGGTAATTGTTTGAGAATTGGGTAATTATTAACTTTCAATATAGTAAAATGGTAACTCACACGGTAAGAAGAGCAGTATTAAAATCAATAAATTTTAATAAATAAAAGTGAAATAAGTCTTTGGCATACAGTTTTTACGTAAAATTTTAACAACGTTGTTTATGACACGTATACGCCGCAACAGTTATATCGAATTTTTCACATAAATTTTCATTATACCTTTATTTTTCATGTAATTCTCAAAAATACCTGCTTTTTGTGACACACCACGTGTGTCTGATGCTATCCCTATTAGAAGATTACAAGTGTAAGCCGGGACGCTTACTTAACTGCGTGCATTACACGCCGCTCGCGCGAGCGGCATAATTTTTCATACACGCTATAACGCGCTTATCTTGAATGCCCGCTGGATTATCGTGTTTTAAAGGCGACCATTAAAATTTTCATTCGCTCATTTCGAAATCTTCCCATGTATTCAATGCTCCTGTACAATGGGTATAGTCTCACCGTTGAATTATCGTAGAACACAGTTTTACATACCTGTGGCGATTTCGTCATCGAAAACGTTTTGTCAACGAAGATTGCCTATTCCTTCGCGGAGAATAAAGAAATTTTAGAAAAGTACAGTTTAAGAAGTTTAAAGTACAAGTAATATTTTAAAGACTATACGGTAGTTTTCATGTTAAATTTAATTACATGTATTGCGAAAAATGCATACATATATTTACGTTACTTTTTATTGTGCACTAAATTATTAGAATAAAAATAAATTATTCTTTAAAGAACTAGGTCTTCATTGATACTTTTTAATCTGTAGGTATCTATAAAAGATATTTTGCAAAAATGGTACTTAATATTGAAAAAATTACTGCATTGTCTATTGTAATGCAGTAACATACTGAACAAACCTAATATTTATACAGCAAATTTTACTACAAATATAGATCAACTTGCTACCTGAATCAATTTAAATTAAATTTCCTTGAAACTTTTCTACTGACACATTAAATCTTTCATTCCAATGACATGATAATAAAATCATACGAAATTGACTTCGCGCCACTATTAAAGAACTTTTGTGTTTTATGCCATGTGCACGTGTCGAGCTCGCAGTAATTAGATCGAATCATTAATGGCCCAGTCAAAGTCATAAACAAAGCGAATTCGATGAACAACAACATCCAAAACTACTAAAACCCATTACCTCCTACTCCGTAAAACTAAACAAATAATAAAATCTTGCACCGTCAGGTTAAACTCAAAACCGCACCTAAAATCACGTGCGTCGAAAGTCGCATGAACAACAACATGTTTTTCATCCATCCCCGCGTGGCACTCGCCCACACTATATGCAGCCGGCATCATCAGCCAGCAGTTGTGATACTTACACGCGCGCGCAATAAGCCGCAATTTTCCGGGCGAGCGCGCGCCAGCGCGCGAATATAACGGAGGGTGAGCTGCGCCTATACTCGCACATCTCTCGCAGGGAGCGAGAGATTAAGCCTGTTATTCCTGCAGGACGAGGCACAATGAGCTTCCGAAGGGCGCGCGTCGGCGTGGTATGCTATAACAGCAGCAGCAACGTTTGCCCAGAGATTATGAGGAGGATTTCTTTTTTCGGTCGTGCCCGTGTGTTTTTTCTTCTCTCTCTCTCACGTTCTTTGTGCGCGCGAGGAGTAGTGCAGGCGATAGTTCCCTTTTTGTGCGCTAGGTGGAGAGAACGCGATTAACCGAAGCTCGTTATGTAACTGTAGTCTCGGATAAATAGAGAGAGGGAATCGGGTGGTGTGCGATTGTGCGTCTCGCGATTATATAGGCGGGGAGATGTTTTTTTTTGCCGATTCGTCGATTAAGGGGGATGATGATGATGATGACTTGATTCGGAACGAATTCCGAGTAATCGCGCGATGCAAATACGGTATTGTTGGTGGATTTTATTGTATACTTGTATGGTGGATGCGCAACAGTCGGGTGGGATGTCGATGTATGGTCTTTAGTTTGGAAGAGAAATTGTCTATAATAATCTATGAGGGTTCATTACTTTGGAGATTACGTGTTCTTTTAGTATAAAGATCAATTAGGTCGTATTTTTTAATTATGTCTTTGTTTTTTAATATGCTTTTTTTATAAGTACAGGAGAAATAAAGTAGAGTACTGAAACTTGTTTTACTATTATTATTTTTTTACTACGATTTTGTACGCAGTACGTATTTGACTATCACCATATACGTTAAATTAATTTCAAAATTACCTACGAGAGTAAATTCAGTTTGCACCAAGTCACTGTAAAAAAATCTACATATTGTTCTAGTAATTGTTATGAGCAAGATTTAATTAAGAGATTCTTATAATCCAATAAAACCAACGAGTTCATTAATTAACTCAGCAAATAGGATTTACAAACAAGCCCGTACAAAACATCAATCGATATCCTATGCCATCAAAAGACCAACCTCATTCCCGTCTCTCTCTCTTCTCTATTCACGAACAAAAGAAGATATAGCGCAGCAGCAGCGCAAGTCGTTTAAATAAACCGAATAAATTTTTAATAAAGCTCACCTGGCAGCGCAATATACCCTAGGCGCACAGCGTGACGAGAAAAGCAGAAAGAGAGAGAGAGAGAGAGAGAGAGAAAAGGCTCTCCTGACATTCGGAATAATGATTTTTCCTACGCGACTTCTCTGTCGATATGTATACGGGGGGCGGCCGATAATTGCCTTCTCCTCGTCTGCACGCGACGTCATTGGCATTTTCTCTTTTCTTCCGCGTACCTATATATACATAAGGAATACAAACGTCGTCGTCGAGACGAGAGCGGATTGAAATAGTTTATGCAGTCGATCGATCACCAGGCTCTGTGTTTGCATTGCGCATATATAAACAATATTTCGTTGTCGGCACGCGGAAAATGCTCATGTTGAGCTTTTCATCACGGATTCAGGAGTTTTGGTATTTTAGTGCGGCAGGATGTTTTAGCGAAGTGGGCGTTGTATAAGTTTTGGGATTATGTTTACAAAGTAATATCACGGGGTCTAAATTTAACTTGAATATTTTTGGAGATTGGAATTAGAGCTGGTATGCTGGAGGAAGTATATTTTATTAATGGAAAAACAGAGTTGAAGGTTAGTTACCGAGACGGTTGTATAGCAGTAAAACGTTGAAACCCATATAGAATTATAAGATATTCGCCCGTAAAACCAAAACTATTCGCCACTTCAGTAACCGAACGTTAATTTTCGCACGAGGAACCTCAGCGTTAATTTGTCGAGGGAAAAAATCTCCCGAGGCTGCAAGAATATGATACTTACATAAAATTACCGTCCATTCATAGTCGAGCGCGTGTTGCTCCGCGGTACAAGTATTTTACGAGCCGCGCGGCGCGACGCTCTTCGTTGTTTCATTTATAAAGTTGAAAACTCGTTCCGGGCGCGCCGATCGACAAAAATATTGTTCAAAGCGCTCGAGAGAGCTATCTTCGCCTTCCTTTTGTAACGAACTTGTAATCCCAAGGTAATGGGTTTAGTAGTATTTGTTGTAAAACAAGTTGGCGAGGGCACATGTAGGTGGGTGTGTTTTCCATGGAGCTAACAGCGACGAGCGCGTGTTAGATTCTTTGGACTTTGTTTTGGAAAAGTTAGGCTGCCTTTGGTATAGGTTTGAGAAAAATGGGGTTGTCTTATAAGCATTTACTAACAAAATTCAAACGCGCTTCGCGTGTACAATTTTGTTTTTGAGGTTATGGCGACTATTTTTTACTATGAGTTTTAATTAGTTTAAATGATAAGATAAATAGATACAATTACAATTAGTAGTTCGCTTATACAACATTTAGTAGTTCTATAAATACACGAGTTTCAAAATTCAAATCTAGCACATTTTCAATTTAAAAAAAAATTAAAATATTCGCGCTTTTTTCAAATAACCAATCATATCGAGTCTTTAAATGGGCCACTACTTCCGGCCATCATTTTTTGAGAGAGAAATATACGAACTTATAAATAAAAATAGCAGAATACGTATTAATAAAATGGGATTGCGTTTTTGAAAGATGTTTTTGAACTAAGAAATACATCGTTATTCAGAGAGTTTCATGTAAGTGTTGAATTAATAAAATTTCTTTTTCATTTAATGAAAGTCTGCGTTTTTATAATAATTATTAGAAACTGAATGCGTAGAATTGAATTGTTGACTTTCCATTGCAGAAGACTACGTTTACCTAACAGTAGTTTTATTCTTTTATTTGTTCTTTTAAGTATGATTGTAGGAAGAACTAAATGGCATAAAAAGCATTTTCTCTTTTAGAAAACTACCAGACACAATCGTTCTCACTGTTTTTTCACTTTGTTTATTTTTGATGTAGGGCGTATAAAATGTATTTCCAATTGTACGAAAAAACTTTATTTTATTAAAAAGAAAACAAAACAAAAAAAAAAAATATTGAAAAAGATGCAGAAACACTTGACATTTGTTTTTCGACATGGAAAAAAAATAAAAACGTGAGAGTGAAATTGCAAACTATGTTTCTATAACTGAATAATATCAGCTAAAAAAGTGACCTCTGCAATAATTATAAATCACAGTAGTTTTTCAAATATTTTAAACTGAATATCACAGTAAAATCTTATATAAAATTATTGAACAAATTCAAAACCTAAATCTATTTTACAGCTACGAAATTTCTTCTTTCACCACACCAGCTGTTATTTTTCCTAATTCAATTAAAATCACACCGAAACTATCCTTAAACAAAGTTCAATCGCTTACATCTTCCTTTACAGCAGCAAATCCCTCCGCCTCGCACTTGCCTGAAAGCAGCCGGACTGCCGCAACGTTATTTACCTCTTTCTCTCAACCAAAGAATCTCGGCTCACTCCAATCTCACCTCGCACTCGCCTACATACACCCTTTGACGAGAACCCGCGAATCAAAGGCGCTGCTCGCTCGCTTCCTTCGCGCTACGCTTTCCGCGCGCAAATTGCTCATACGTGCCGCGCTCGCACGCGGGATTAATTCCTAGGCTCTCTATGTTATACGCGCGTATGCATGCATGTGAATGGGTCCGGCGATTGGTCTAAGTCCCGTTGCGGGGCGCGAGGCACGCGCTCATTCACTCGCAAATGAACGAAATCGCAGAGCTCAAGTTGCCTGTAATCCTTTCCGGCGCGAGGAGTTTCTTTTACGATTCGTTGAATGAGTGCGTGTGTGTCGGGGCAGCTTCGATATTGCGCGGAGAGAGAGAGAGAGAGATGATTTCCGAGGTGAAAAGAGGAAGGCGCACGCGTGAGCATCGCATATACATGCGGTGTGTGTACCGGTTTTTCGTAAGTGATTTAGTAGATGGAACGCGGTTGATTAAAGTTTTAATATCGCATCGATCATGTTTTCGAACGATTTGAATAAGCGCTCGCTATATCTGGCTCGATAGAGAGAGAGAGAGCGTGTAATTATATAGGTATAGAGTGTATGGGGTCTCTCGTTGGGATTGAGATGTTTATTTTAGAGTGAGATTGCAGGCGTTGCCGCGCGAGGTCTTATTTATTGGACGTTGAAAAATGTTTTCAGTTTATTGGAAAATTTGTATTTTAGGATGTGCTTGTGAAATAGTGTGAAGTATATGTATATTATTTGAATTTTGTGTTTTTCTTTTTTTTTGGAAGTCGCTTATGATGGAGTGGAGAAATCGGCGGTTACAAAGCGGAGGAAATTTTTTTCAGCGCGATTTTTAATTAAAGTTATAATGTATAATTAAAAGTAATTATTTTCTAATCAATTTACTTGTGTAACGAAATGAGTTACATTTTTTTTTTAAACTTTTAATCGAAGTGAAAGTTCGGGTACTCTGTTTAATATATTAAATATTCTCTGGTGGAAAAATGGTTTCTAATAATTCATTCTTTACTGACAAAATATCGAATTAAAGGGGTTTCAGACATCTGTTCTGAAATTACTGATCAAATTTCAATTATACTATCTGCAGTGTAACCCACGCAAAGAAAAAGTTATTTAAACAGCAATAAACTTGCATAAGAAATCGACGTTTAGTAAAATTTACTATACAAAGTAGAAAAAATTATGACAGTTTTAGTACTTTTTATACAAAATTAAGTTCTCGAAAAAATAAGAATTTGAACTATTTTGCATAGTAAATTTCACCGAACGACAAGCCCATCCCATTCTCCGAAACCCACATATACTAATTCACTAACTTATTCATCTTTAAAGCAACTATGCAAATGCAATGCTTGTACAAAAAGCTCAACCCCCCTAAACAAACTTGACCTGATTATTCCTCTGTTTTTACACGCGAATAATTCAACTTGAACCAAATCAAACTCACTCCATTTTCCTTACCGCGTATAATAATAATCCCCGCGTGTTCCTCACTTTCCCCACACATTGATCCAGGATAATGAATCCTCTTTCCACCGCAAATACTCTGGGCCGCTCTCGCGCTAAAAAGTCGCCGCTGACGCGCACGACCTCGTGAAAAATTCAGCGGGCACCGGCCGTTAATGGCACTGCTGCTCCTCCTCGGACTCGCCTCTCTTTCTCCCACACTCAGGGCGCGCGCATAATGTGTCCAAATGATTTTTCGCCCGGCTAAAAGCCAACTCGTTGCCGGCCGTGTGTCTTTTCCTGAATAAATGAAGCACGCGCAGAGAGCAGAGGCGCAAAAAAGCGCGCGCGTACCTACTTCTTCTCTCTCCCTCTTTCTTGTTGCGTCGGAGATTTACGGTACGCGCGCGATTGTATTGTACTGTTTGTTCTCTCTCTCAGAGCTGGACGTGTATACGCGAGGAAATCGCTCAAAGGAATAATTTAAAACAATATTTCCGAGCTTTGTACCTCCACGAGCGAGCAAGTGAGAGAGGAGAGGCTCTTAGCGGCCCCGCCACGGGCAATAGCGCATAATTTTACGTCGCGCGCGAATGTGCAGCGAGAATGAGAGAGAGGTAATGGAAAGCGTCGCATTTGAATTTTTAGGGTGACGCGTGCGGAGAGGATTTAATGAATTGCGCACGAGTCGTCGCCAGCGTCGTTGGCTGTCGATGAGAAACAAATAGCGCGCGGACTTGCGCGCACGAGGCTTTATGGAATACTGAATGGCACTGGCTGAGAGAACGAGGCGCAGTTTATTTTCTCGTCGCGCAGGAATTTTGATTGAATGCATTGTTTATTTTTGTGCTTTTTTTCGGTGGGGAAAAGTGAATTATATTCGGGGGTATGTTTATCATTATTATTTATATGTATTGGTAGGTTGTGTTGTCAGAGCGACGTTATCAATTGAGTGATATAAATTTAAATTATTATAATTTAATAACACTGACGTTTGTTATACGAATTCTTTGACAGTTTTTGTATTTGTGTTAACAAAGGAGAAATTATATATTTATTTAGAAATTCAATCATTTATTAAATTTAAATATATAAAGCAAATGTCTTTTCATTTGTTTATTTTATATGGCAACCACTAGTGAGGGTTTTCAATATTGCTCGAATGAATATAATTGAAACGTATTATCTTTTATTATTCATATTCATTGTGTATTTCAACTACGTCGGTTTTTTATCATTTATAAAAGAGAATTTTATATTACTGATTTTATTACTGACCGTACAATATTTAGATATAAAAAAAAACATCATACTTTTAGTGAAAAATTTATTACTCGTCATGAAGAATACTATATAACACATTCATTTAATATAAATCCAATTTTACAATGTTTAAATATATTTTTATAAATCACCAAAGAACTCATATCAAACATCAAAGTAAAATTTTTAAAATATATTCACTCAACCTCCACCCATTTGTAGTAGAAACTCGCGTGAAACGCGACTAATTGACACTGTTTCCATCACACGACTTTTCACCCGTCTAGACATACAGACGCGCCTGGGAATATGTGCCAGTAATGCTCGGCCACTTACGCGTGTCATCGGCAGAGCGCGAATTTCCCGACGGACGTGCACACGCGTGCGGCGGGTTCATTGATATGTTTACTTTGCGAATTCGCGCGATAAATCTTTGACGCGTGCGCTTTCTCTTGCGGATGATGATGCGCCCTTCTCTTTCTCATTCAAATTTTTTCTCGCGCGCTCGCTCATCAATATTTAATTTTTTTTCTTTCGTCGCGCAGTTCGCGTTAACGCCGAGAGACGCTGGGTTTAATAAAGTTATTTTTGGGTCGCGAGCGTTTTGTTGCTTAATTTATGGGCTTTCTTGGGTATGGAGCGTTTGAGGAATGTCGTGCAGCTGAAAAATCGAGGTGTAGCGTTCACGCGTGTATATGCTTGAAATACGGTAACGCGCGCGATATATCCTGATGATGACGGGTATCGCGTGTGTAATCGAATTAACATACATTTCCATGCTAATGTGTAAATAAATTTATTGTTGCGAGGTTTGTAAATTTTCACTCTTTTTTAACGGTAAGCTGGGATTTTTTGAGTTGGCATGTGGGACAAGACATTTTTTGTTTAGGAATAGATACGTATATAGGCTTACGTTTTACCTTATACTTAGAACTGTCTTTTATAATAAATAAAAATACAAAGATATATTTGGAATACTATATTAATAACTTTTGTAGTGTATTAATAAAATGCATTTTTCTTTGTTTCAGGTGAGTTTTCCAACATAATCAAATTACAAGATAATCTATAATTATGAGTGGTGAGTTGCAAATTAGTATTATTTACAACATTATTTTAACCTAAAATTTTCTTTAAAACTATTTATTCGAGCGAAAATATTTCAAACAATTCCCGAAAGCCAATGTTGGCGTTCCATTCCAAAAAACAATTCTTGCTTTTTTAAAAATAATTTTTGTAGTTTTCGGTCCATCGCGTTTTTGCCAGTTTCATTTTCTGATTCCATTTTTCTCCGCGGCTTGTTCGCTGCACGTATCAAGTTTGTTTGGGGAAATAGAGGGGAAAAAAGTGGAACAAATGGCCGTAAAATCGCTGCTCTATCCATTTATACGAATCTAACAGCAAGGATTTAAATCTCAATTTTTAGACTAAAAGCTCATAGTTGGGCAATTCTTTGACATGCTTTTATAGGGCACAATATAGGATCATCTAAAAATAAAGAGAAACTATATATCAGGATCCAATGTATAAAATATTTTATACATATTTTTGAAAATGTATACCTCTAGAAAATATGGGTGAACACTTTTCTCGTGAATAACAACTTCAGCACACATCCTATAAAATTCAATTTAAGCTTCGATGTTTTTTACTCTCAAATCCAACACTTCATCACCCATTCGCTCTAAAAAATTCATAATAAATAAACCACGTATACCGCCACCTTCGCCAATTCGATACCAAACCACCACATCCATCACCACCCCCACACTTTAATAACTCACAACTACGTCCTCCAAAAGCTACTCATCCTCCATACGCACATCCTCCTTACCGCGAAATAAACACTTTCTTCGTTTCCCTCCCTCTCACGCGCAGAACTTCCGCGGAACGCGCGCTGCCCTCGCGTCGACGGATTAGCCGCTGACGGATCGAGGGACGATGCCTCCTCTCGCGTTATTTTCGGCCTTTACGCACTGGCTTTGTATGTATACCACTGCTGCAGAGATTACCGGTACACGCTTGATCGCGGAGGATTTGCAGGCCCGCTGCGCGCTCTTGATTTAGCGGGCGGCGCGGACCGCGTGCGGAATGCTGGAGTAAAGTAAGCGTAGCGCGCGGGGGAGAAAAGAGAGTAAATGGTTGGGGAATTCGGAAAAGTGCGCGCGTGAGGTCGCGGTGGGGTTCTTGTAAGAGGGAGGGTTTCGGGTAATAATAGGCCTGGAGGGAATTAGCGCTATGTTGTGGGATATAATAATAAGCTGTGGTACTATAACCGGGTATGGGCTAAGTAGTTGGCTTTGTCTTTATAAAAATTAGATGATTAATATGTAATAAGTTTGTATTAGAATTGATGCTTTTCTTGCGTGCTTGCTATCTATCTACTAACATTAATGTTAGTGCTTTCGTTATTATTAATTAGAAAAATGATTATTGTTATACATAGAATACTGTAATTGGTCGAAATCCGTGAATTAATAATATTTTAATCTTGCTGTAAGCATGATTTATCTAAATTTAGCTACACATCATAACATAAATATAAAGTAGAATACAATTTATTTTCATCTCTCACCAAACTTGTCTTTTCAGCAACAAGCAGTTTCAAAAGTAAACCAATCCATTTTTCCTTAAAAGGATATTTGAGAACCCGTTTGTGTTATGGAAATAACTATTATACTGAAAACGCGATCTTGTTAGAGGAGGAAGTCAGAAAGATTCAATTTTTTTCGAGCTCGATTCCGTGAAAATTTACGCTTCACTCTAAAACCATAAGATATTAGGTGTTTAAATTGGAAAGCCCCGACAGTAAATTATCAAGCTATAAAACCCCATCGTTACCTCGAATTAAAATGTTTCAAATTTTCCCTTAATTAGTAGGAACTTTCGGACGTTTTATAGCACTCCTCATATAACATTCTACGCGGCGACGTAACCTTATTCGGTACTTTACAGCGCTATTAAACCACATACATACGCAAGACCAAATCCAACCTGCTCGAAAGCGTTCCACATCCCTCCCGAAAGATCAGATGAAAAAAAATCCCTTGAAATTTTCACCTACACACACAAGCTAACGGTACACCGACGCACCATCTTTCATTCTTCATTAAGCATTCAGGAATCCCGGGAAGATCTCAAAAAGGGCAATCGATAAAAGGGTGAAAAACGCTCTCTTCTCTTTCTCTTCCACGCAATCAAATCGTAAGATCATAGGCGCAGATGGACGGGCCGAGATAGAGCGGGAACACCACAGCGGCGCTGACAGCCGCGGCGATGGCTGTGGATAACGTCGTTCATGAAAATTATGGACTGCGACAATTTTTTTCCACGCGATATCCGATACACAGGCCTCGACGGCTATGTACTTGAGCCTGCGTGTGTATATTGATTTAACGACGCGGTAAAAGAGTGAAAAATTGTCGGGAAGGAGGAGGAACTCGCGAGAAGGGAAACTTGAGATGGGTTTTGTTGTTGGCCGGTCAGTGGTGGTCTCGTGGTGTGTGTTGTCGGTTGCGCAATCGCGATAAGTGGTGGGTTTACAGCTAAACCGACTTTTCGATGACACAAATGAAGTGTTTTAACTTTATTGTATAAAATGTGGTTTATGGAGGGTTTTGTGATAGATAATTTTACTTTAGTGATTGAAATGAAATGGATTGGCAATTAAATCCTATCATATAACATATAATTTAAAATACAACACCCATCAATGTTTAAACATTGGCATGGTTGTAACTGAAAAAAATATTAAAATTTTGCTTGCCGTATAAAAAAAAAGAATATATGAATAAATACAATAAAAAGTGAGGATAAAATAATATATGATTGATCGATTTCCTTATTAACATTTGTAAGCGTACATTGTTACACGTTAATGTCATGCAATATCTCGCGCGCTTACGTCGCGTCGCGGTTATAAAAAACAAATGATGTAAAAATGTCACATTTTGAAGTGAGAAAAAACTCCTCGCAGAAAAACTAACTGGAAAGGAGAACCTTGGCTCGTTACGCATTGTGCGAAAGCATAAATAATTCAACGCGTCTCGTGGAAAAGCAACAATTTGTCTTTACAAGACACATTTGTTTTTTTCCTAATACCGAGGAAGATTATTTTTCGTCGATATTTCAAACGGTATTATCGTTACTTATGGCAAAAGGTGAAGAGGGATTAACTCCGATATCCATCTGACTTATCTTCTGATTTGCGATAAAAATATGGTGTTTGTAAACATTCTGACTTTCGTCACGCTTTTTTTTTATTTTCTTCGTCTAAATGAAGTGATATTGAAAAATGAATATCTTACCATGTACGACGTTTAATTATTTTTGAGATTTACGTATATGAAGTAATACTCATTTTTATTTTAAATATTTCATGAATTAATTATTTTGTGTTGAAAGCAGAGTTAAAATCGAAAAACTGGACTTCTATGATTTATCGCGCTATTAGGATTAAAACGTATGCATTTGAAATCACTTTTCTAGCTTTACATCTAATATTTGCTCATGAAACCTCACGGATTCTTGGGAAATTCATTGTTTCCTTCAAAGGCCAACTACTGCTTTAACATACAATCAGCGGTAAATCACGTCAAAGTCATTACCGCTACTCGGAACCGTCTTCCCTTTTCCACATTATACAAAACCAATAACACTCCTTCTCCATAAAATACCACTTTAATAAAAGATAAACTACGCATCGAAACACAGACACGCGGAAATCGATCCTCCCCTTCCACAAAATCATCCATTCCGCACGCATCTGCATTTCATAAATCCTGCAAGCTGCATCCGCACCACCGCGCGATTCATTATTACCTCGTCATCGTTCTCCCCCCTTATGGAAAAATCCCAATATCCAAAATCGAACCTTCGCGGTGTGGCGAAAGATCGGAGTATAGGCGTGGACAGGCGACATATGCGTACACCAACCACACATCTTTTCGAGCTTTCCCTGCGCGCATAATGCGACGTCCATAAATCGTGGCGAGCGAGCGCGCGGTTATCGTTAAAATTACCAGGAAAGGGGATGTAGGAACTCGCGGACGTCGAGAGCAGCACATGCGCATGCGCGTGTGTCGACGGGAGACGTGGAGACTCGTCGTAAACGCCCGGCCGTAAATAATGGCCTAATAAACCGCTAATTGTACGCGCCACGTGTCGATGCTGACGTGGGCGCGCGCCTATGTGTATATAGGCGTTGTTATTTGTATCCATCGTTTCGCGCTTTGTCGTCGAATATGCCTGCATGCGTACACGTATGTTGAGGTTCGGGGGATGTCCTGGAATGTCCGAGGGCCCTTTGTCGGAGAAAGTTGGAGTTTTCGGGGTTTTTAAACGGTAGGATGTGTCGGCTGATTTAATGGCTACCAGAGGGGAAAGTGAATTTTCATGTTTCTTTGTCATATGCGCGAGTTTTATATTATCTTCACGGTTTAGGCCATATTTTGACAGTTTATTAATATTTACTGCTATGATAGAAAAAATATTTCAATTTGAAATTTTTATTTAAAAATATCTAAAGTGTGCTTCTTCGACATTCTTTTAGATTTTATTAATGTTATTAGATATATGTATCTTGAAATCGGATGTGATCAATGATTTCCTGTCACATTCTAAACAATTTTAAAATTCAATTTCATATCGTAATTATGATTCAAATAGGCTAATTAAATTAAATGGAGCTATTCAAATATATATAATTAAAGACATTTTATGATATTCAAATATTCAAAGTATGCAATTAACTCATCAAAGCTATGTACATTATCTATATTGAGCGTCAATAAATTTCAATAATTTAAATGCAAAAAGATTTTAACATCGCTGCTTTATCTAACCAGACCAATGAATCCATCAAATTCAAAGGAAATAACTCCATCACCCTTAACTCGATTAAACCTTAACCATAACACTTTGCCTAAAAACTCACATTAAAATGACGCGCTAACCAACCCCATCCAGCCCATTAAACAACCCGCCCGACCGTATATTAACCCAAAACTAGTCGTTAAACTCAGCTCTGTCTCTCTCTGTGCGCGCGTACAATACACCACAGCGCGTTAAGCATCTCCCTGATGTATCTCGGGGAAACCCTATGGCCGATATGACACGTAATAAACCGCTAATTGCCCTGCTGGTGGCCGCTCTCTCTTCGTATACCGCTCGCAGGTATATTACGGGGAATCCCCTCCGCCTCTTCTCGCTCCGCCCCAGAATTCACGCTTTTTTCCTGTCTCCCGTTCCTCCTCTACCCACGATTACAGTGCGTCCAGGTAGAAGTGTGCGACCTTCGTAATAACGCCTGGACGTGCTTCCGGTGGCACAGCCATTGTTTCCCAAACTTGCCGCTGGTACGTGCGCGCAAGGCGTTGAGGTTGAGAGGGGACGACCGACGGAGAGAGAGCGAGCGATTGGCTTGATAAGGGGGTTGGGATGTTTTTGGGAGATACGTGTCTCTGCGACGGCTATCGAAGGTTTGGAGAGTGAGAAAGAGTGAGTGTGAGTGGGTATGGGGGTGGATATTTGCTGAATCAAGGGGTTTTATGAGAGGGGATCGAGGTTTGATTACCGATTTGGAAAAAAGCTCGAGAAATGGATATAGGGGAACGTTTTATGATTCAAGTTCAATATAGAACCAATAAATTATGAGGAATTGGGATTCAATATATGGACAGTAAAGAAAATTATGATTGATATATCAAAATAAGTCTTAAATTTTAAGTATTCATAAATATATAAATATAGGAGATTATGAGGCTACGTATTATTATGCGAATACTAATTCAATACTCGTTAATTTTACCAAAAAATAAACTTCATGTAATAAGTACATTATCCTAAGTAATGTCAATAATTATTTTAAAATAATTCATAATATGTACGACAGAATGAATAATACTTAATGTTACTCCAGAAATGTAAAATATAGCCTGCAAGGCGTTTATTCATTTTTCGAAAATTCGTAAATTTCCTAAACTTTGAGGTGTTTTTGAAACATGGCCAAAAGTGAAATATTAAGAGAAACTGGCGCACCTATTCACTCTCTTCGTCTTGATCTATTGCTGGCGGAGTATTATTTATGAACTTTTGAGGAGTTCGTAATCGTATGTTAGAAGTTTAACCCTTTGAGCCGCAGTGAGTCTCAGTATTACTCCCGTGTGGTACGTGAACTTTGCTGCAACTTTGCGGGCCTTGAAGTAAATTACAGAGCGAAAGTTGATTAACATATCATGCTGATTCTGTAATAAATTCGAATACGGTTAATTAAAACAAATTCATACAATTTCATGGATATTGAGTTTTTGGGCGAATTTATGTTCAAAATTGTAAAATTATAACTAATTTATATAAGCATTGTAGCAGTAATTAAATTTAAAGTAAATTTAGTCAAATTATATACGTATATTTTTTTTATTGAAATGGGTTTTACATGTATCATTCAGCTTTTGCTTACTCCTAGATGAAGCTTTTTTATCTAGGTGTAGCTATCGTACTTCTTATAGTTCAGCGCACGATATAGCAAGATTAATCTTGATATTGTATTGTCTTGCCTTAATATTCAAGACAATAATCGATACAATATTTA
>UXGD01001424.1:0-35126 GCA_900474315.1 Torymus auratus
TCCTCGTATATATAGATATAGTAACCCATATTAAATCGTATATCTGTGTGCTGTTCCTTTTTCTGTGTAAGGGTCCTTAGGAAACGTTCAAAGTTATACCTTCGTCTGCTCTGAAAAAAGGATCCCTAACCTATATAAAAAGGAAATAATACAATTCTTGCTTTACATGTTGTTTAAAATAGAAAATAACTAACATGTGGATGGGAGGTATGTTTTTTCTTAAGTAAGTAGAAAAACGTTACCTGCATAAGTATGCATAAATTCGTAGAATTTGAATTTGCCTCCATGTATCACGTGATGAAGGTATAACTTTGAAAATCGCATGCGTGCCATCTCGTGGAGCTCGGAAGTGCGGATTGGTCGAACCTTAATAGCATTCGAATCAATCTCGATCTCATCGGCGATCGATCAGAGCCACCTCTAATTCACTTCGCCACCAGAACGAGAAAAAATACCACCTCTTTCGTCTACATCAACTCGGCACGTCGAGAGTATCGCGCCTATCTCCCCCGAAGCCCTCCACTCTCGCCATCGCGCGCGCGAATCAGGACTAAGCGCAATTTGCTGAAATCACTCGAACCAGTATAGCGCTGCGCTGAGCGCCGGCAGGCAGCGTCGAGTATCGTTAAACGTCAATAGCAAATTACCGAAAACACGCGGCCCTGGCACCAAGCCAAATCCGAGCGCAAATCAGGCCGCTCTCGCGCTCGCTGACTTTTACGAGTGCGGAAGTGCGCTGCCGTCGTCATCGTCGTCCTGGTCCTTCATCCCCGTAGAGATGTATGTACGTATATATATATATGAGTGAGCTATTTCTTCTGCTTGATTTCGAGCAAACGGCGCTGGAGTGCAAGCGCGCGGGGAGATCTGGGTTAGAATTCAATTGGAGATAAATGAGTCTTTGTTTTGCCGAGGACGGCGCCGAGCTACCATTGCTGCTGCGGGATTCAGGATTGTTCGGTGAGAGGCGCCGAGAAGAGGAGAGAGAGAGGTGGATGGGAGAGAAGGGTGGAAATTTGTTTGCCCGAGCGTTTCTCGTTTTTGCCGGGATTGTGGGTTTTATTGCCTCCTCCGGCTCGGCGAGGAAAAAATTTCTTCATTGTGCCCCAGTCGAGTGCCGCGACTTTAAGAATAGGATTACGTTAAATGTAATATATTGTGGATTTTTTAGGAAAGGAGAAAGACAATTTGAATTTAGTTAAAAAATGTTTGTTTATAATTAATTCTCTATGTATATGAACATCGTAATATGTAAAAAGCTGAAATCACAAATAATTATATCATTATCACTACAACATTTATGAGTGTTGGAATAGAAAAATGTAATAAGAAGTTTTATTATAATGATCGATATTCAATTACTACATTAATTTAAACTTATATCTGAATCCGTTATCCACAATTAGGTATTGAATTACATTGAATGTAATATTATCGGATACTATTCATACGATAAATTAATTTACCCAGACGCCAGTTCAATATGAAATTATATATATCTTTATCATTTTATAATAAAAGTTAATGAAACTTCTCTTGCAATAAAGAAACTAATATTAATCATAATACCGACTATATTCATATAATTTTTTTTTACAATACATTAATTATAATACATTCAAGAGAAAAAGCTAATTCAGGTTTAAAATGCGTGTTCAATATCCGCGATACTCCAATATCCGGGATACTGCAATATCATTTTGACGTTAAAAATCTCGCGCACATCTCTCGACGAGAGCCGTATGCGGCCATAGCGCAAAAGAGGAAAAATCACACCTAAAACGCGATAAAGACCTGGAAACACACTCTGCCGTTTAAACTTTAGGAATTTACGATCTCCAGTACTCTGCGGACAGACAAACTCACCTACACACAGAGAGAACCACGGGGTCTTTTGCACGTCAGCTTGCGCTAACGGCTCGGCGCATATGCACACGAAACTCTCTTTCCTCGCGGTCCTCTCTCTCTCTCTAACGAGCTTGGCTCGCGGATGAATGGCGAAAGAGAGAGAGAGAGAGGTTCCACCCCTTTAAGCTTCTGGTACAAGATCGACTAAACGAGAGCGAGCTTAAAGCCAGTGGTACAAATCGCTCGGCTTTCACTTTTGCGCGCGGCCCCCGCCTCTCTCCCGCGGGGGCGAGCGCCGCCCGTCCTTTGTACCGCTCAGTGGAAATA
The DNA here is from genome assembly GCA_900474315.1 of Torymus auratus. Lineage (NCBI taxonomy): Eukaryota > Metazoa > Arthropoda > Insecta > Hymenoptera > Torymidae > Torymus > Torymus auratus. Next base: position 2,176 of record UXGD01001424.1, read on the forward strand.
TTTATATTTGCGCTCGTTTTCCCGGGGGAGCGTTTTCGTCGTGTTGCACAGCCCCGTGTATATAGTAGTAGTAGGTCGGCCTCTCAAATCTCCTCTCTCTTCTCTCGCCCGCCGTGGGTGCGTTATTACTTATTCACGCGCGAAGACGGCCGAACAATTGGCCGGACGTATACGATGCAGTGGCGGCGTCGGCGCTCCTCGGGAAATATACGCGATTGTCTCCCTCCCCTCGCGCGCCTTATTCCTGCGCTCAACTCTTTTCTCTCCCTGTCTCACTAGTCGTCTTGGGCCTCTTGCTTTAACTCCCTCTCGCCCGCGCGCTTTTGTGTCCCCGGGCTCGTATTTACACGGCTTTACGCGAGCTATATAACAAGCCTGCACTGCCGCGCTGCTGCTGCTGCCACCCCCGTCCTTTCTTTTTTTTGTTCCGCATAGTGTACAGGTTTTCGCGAGAGAGAGAGAGAGAGAGGGAGGATGTTGTATAGGGAGAGAGAGTGGAAAGTGATGATACGGACTGAAGGACGGACGGAAAATGAAGTTTCAATGCGCTATTGTGGCACGTGTGTGTATGTATATGCATGTGTCTCTGTGTGTATGTCTATGTCTGGAAAGGAGGGAAAGGGGCGGATAAATCGTTAAAGCGAACCGTACGCGCGAGCGAGGAGAAAGGGAGGATTACTTCGTTCTACCGCCGTATATTTAGACGGCGTCTGTCGTGACAGATGCATAATTCCCTTTTTTCTTCTCCCGAATATAACACTATTTGTATTAATTATTTCGTTATTCGATTTTCAGAAATACAGAACAAAGGAATAAAACAACAAATAATATCGTAATTTAATTGTTGGCAGGTCGTTGTTCGAGTTATGTATTCCTTTTTAATCTGAAAATTTTCACAACATATTATAATTTGGCGCAGGATAATGCGGATTATTATATTACATAATTACATTATGAATTCTGCGATTTAATTAATGGAAAGGTTAATCCGATATTATACATACATTATATTGTAAATATTGTATAATACGTTAATAAGCTAACGATATTTATAACTGCGTTAAATAACGGAGTGCAAATACTTTTGCCGCAGCGGCGTTATTAAATTGCCGGGGAACTTTGAATAAAACAGCTCGTTAAATTCATTATACGATTCCCGGGGCAAAACTTGCGGACGAGAAGGAAAAAAAAGGGCGAGAGGGAGTAGAAGCAGACGGAAGAAAAAGGCGACGGAATCCGGTCTTCAAGTTGGTCGGCGAAAGATTCGCTCACTGCAGACACCTCTCGATACACGCTATATTATATCACGATAGATATACGCCGCACGCCGCGCGTCTCCTCAAATTAGAGCCGCGGAATAATTGAGATCGGCGGCGTAGCTGTAGCAGCGGCAGACAGAGACGGAGCGAAACAAAGTAGCGAAAGAAAGTTTGATACCCGCTCTATATACCTGTAGACATTTACAGTCCGATGTGTATATATAGTTGCCCTCCGGTGTCTGTAACAGCAGACGGGAAAGTCCGCCGCGAAACTCTATACTCCGGGAGTTACTGCAGCGCGGGAGAGCTGCCCCGGAGTAGTTGGACAGACACTGTGCAAAATGAAAATCGTCCGGCTTCCGTGTGCAAGTGAGAGGGCGGCTGTACACCTTGGGAATGACGGCTACGAAAATTAAATTTATCTGGATAGCGTGTGTCCTGCCTAGCTAGCGCGCTATCCCAATTTTCGACGTGCCACTTTACTGGACTTTTTGTTTCCGCGTGTTTTTTTTCTCGTTCGTTGGCTTTTAGTTTTGTTTTTTCTTTTTTTTCGGGAGGTTGCTATGTGTGAATGAGCTGAAAGAAAGTTTTGAACGGCCGGAAGCGGCTTTTTACGCTCCGAATGTGATGGTCACTTTCAAGAGATCTCATGTGAATATTAAATTAACTGTACCTAATTAATTTAATTATATAGAAATTGGGAAAAAACTTGCAAATAGTATATTTCAAACCATTGTTAATCCGTATGTTTGAATCGCAAAAAAAGAAGTACATAGAAATACGTATTTCATATGATAGAATTCACAAGTTTAAAAGTAACACATTCATTCGGAGATTAAAAACTATCGATTTATCGGAAACTAAAAAGTATTACATGTAAAGTTTTAATAGTCTAATCAACCGAATCCGCGAGAATCCGTGAATCCGCAAATTACATTTTACACCATCTCGTACCATTGATTGCAATTTGCAAATAACGCGGAAAAAAAATCACCTCCCCGCCTCTCGGGAATTCACTCCATTACATTGTAACACGCAATCTATCTACCATCGACGACCTCGCGGGCTCGGAAAATCGAAAACTCGGCAAAAGAATTATATAACGCGCGCAAGCTCTATATACTACCTCTGCATATTATAAAAGTGCAAAACCCGCGAGAAAGTCCTCTCTACCAATCGATCGATTCGTCGCGCGTGCTCACGGGTGTGCGAAATTCTCCCGCGGCCTTTTTAATTTCCTATATAGAGCGGCAGAGTCGAATGCGCGAGCCTCGCGAGATTTTGCCCACGTGAGCTCGGGAAATTCCGTGAGTGAGTGAGTGAGTGCGCGAGGGGAACTTTGGTATTCCATGCCGCGGTACAGCGCGCGCGAGGGCGACAAATTCCCTCTTTTTCCTGCGATATGTAGGCCGCCACCACCGTGCGTCGCTCAACGACGTCATTTTCCGCGACGAGAGTGAGTGAGAGAGGTATAACGCGTACGAGGCTGTGATGGCTGTGTAATGTGGGTGCATGCATGTGGGACTGCGGGATATGCAGAGGTCGCGGGAAGTTATTTTCACGATCTTGCGCTTTTTGAAGTGTCATCGCGGGGTTTTGGTAAAACTTGGGAAATTTGAACATGGTTATAATATTCGTGAGTAGAGATATGGTATTTATAATTCAATCTTATACTATAAAATCAAATAAAATCATGAGGTTTTATGTATTTTTCATTTTTTAATATATCTACAACAGTAAATGAAAAACGCAAAGAATATAATTAATAGCTTCTTTGGTTATTTGGTTAATTTTAGTCCAAAATGTTATCTTTCCATCAATTAATATGTATGATAACATAATTTCTGACTTTGTATTAATAATCGTTAAATAAAAATATTAATAGTAGCATCCTACAACGTTTAAGTACATCTCAGCTTTTAGGAAAATATGGCCACTCGCATAGGTTGGATAATCCTGCAAGACAGCCCTTGCTGAAAATACTTTCGATATCTTTATAACTCTAGGAATACTGCCTACTTTCCATACTTTTTTCCCATATAGCTTGTCGGCGTCATCGACGGCAGGGATGGCGGATTATGTAATGGAATCTGCCGAGGAGCAAAACGCGAGCGAACCTATATTAGGTATGGGATTAGATAAGACTCTCGGACTGCGTATTGAGCTCGTTATCTTCGCTTTTATTTTTCTTCTTCTTTTTCAAAAGGATATACACGAGAATATACAGCGATGGCTTGTGTATACGGTGACGAAGGTTTCGTAACGGCACTTTCATCGATTGGTGCTTTACTGATCGGTAGCGTAGATAAGAGATGATTTGAATTCCCAAGATTTATCGCACTTTGTTTATCGCTGTTTGGACAACTCACTTGCGTAAGGGAATTTTAAAAATTGTAACGACTTTTATACAGCGAGATGATTAATTGCCCAAGACTTGTATCTAAAATGCTAATGTAACGTTATGCGATATCGAGTTCATGAAATAATAATTACATTTATACATTCGATCATGAAAATATTGTTATAAAAAAATGTACGCTTGGCTAAAGAAAAAAGAAAAACAAAACGAATGTTATAAATTATGTAGCCTACACACCCCACCGGCACTTAAAGACATTTCCACGTATCGTTTAATCAAGGTCCCAATAAATTTATAATACAAATTGCCAGCAGCACGCACGCATAAAAACTTTACGTTCAAAACAAATTCCCGACATTACAAATCACTGTATACGCGCGCTCGACATGAAAACGCGAGCCACCTAATCCTCGCGTTTCACACGTTTTTCTCTCACTCTCTTTCCTCCACCTCCACCAAAAAAAAACGCACGGAATCAAGCCTCCAAATCAAATTCCAGCCTGCAGAGAGCGCTTATAAAAATTCCCGCGCGATCCTCCTCCCGCTGCGGCACGTCGTATATATACACGAAGTAAGGAATCGCCGCGATCCACGCGAATGGCCGGGACAAAACATCGCAAACGAGCCGCTATATACCTCTCCACCCATGCAAGCAGCAGGAGCCGCTGCGAACTAACAAGAAGCGTTAACGCGCCTGCAGCGGCGGTGGCGGCAGTCGCGCTCGCGCGATTATCGCCGGGGGGTCATTAAATATGTATCAGGGCGTTCGCGCGTGCCGCGAGCCGATCCTATCGACTCTGCGGTGCCTCGCTCCTTCTCTCTCTCTCTTGCGCGCGCGCGCGACACGCGTAGATCGACGGGGGGGATCCTTTCTTACCGCGCAAGAGAGCGAGAGTGTGTTATATGGGTGGGAGCATGAGCAAGAGAGAGGCTGAAATTCCAATTAGAATTCCGCGAATGCGCGCCCGGCTAATGGACTAATCGCGCGCGGGGCGATAAAACGCGGGAGATAACGCAGTAGCGGGAGAGAGTGTGAGCTAATGCTGCGCGAACGACCCGCCGACACGCACCGAATCGATTTTGGCTCTCGATCTTCTTCGTGCGCGCCCTTCGTATATATGTGTATGCGTGTATACACCGGTAAGAGAGAGAGTGTGTTTAACAGACGGAAATTCGGTGTAAATTAGAGGAGGGTGAGAGAGCGAGAGAGTACATTTAATGGAAGTGTGTATCTGATTTTGAAGTGAGCCGAGGGAGCGCGTACGCCTACTTGCTCGGGTGTGAGTATATACACTTGTTTTGGCAAGTACTCGGAGAAAGTTTTTGAATTATCGTCCGCGCGATTTTTATGATGATTTTAAAATTAGTGCTTGTTTTTGTAACGGTTTTTCAAGTTTGATAAATATAAATAACTGCGCGGACTCAAAATAATATCTATTATATACATATATTTAATAGCAGGTGACAATGACAAATTGTCAAGTCCATCAACTGTTTCGTATCCCACTAATGTTCAAAAACACGTAAATTATAACTCATTTTCGAGCTTAGTTGACAATTCGACAATGATTATATATCCTAACTAAACCTGCTTATCCTTACAGCTTGGGTCATGCTCTTTCCATTTCCGGTGTAAAAATTGCATTTCATTATTTTAGAAAATAAAATCGCTGGTAATATGTTGGCACGTAGCTTCCTCCAAATGAATTTATCGCTCCTATTACATTATTACTAATAATGTAAGGAAATATAACTTATTTACAAAAAATTACGTTTTCACCAATAAATAATGACGAAATATAGCTATCGAATTTATTTTTTTAAATTGTAGAGAATTTTATCCTGCATACAGAGAATTCACAATATATAAACAATATTCGTTCTAAATATTTAAAAAATCGAAAACAAAAATTTTGTAAATTCAAAAATAGCTATAAAAAAAAAAATTTAATTTTACAAAAATAGAATATTGACCCTAACAGTGGAAGCAAAATCAAAAAAGATGATCCCTCTCTAGTTGAAATCGATCATGAGATATCAGCGTATACGGACACGCACACACACATCCATACGGACCTTTTCTAAAAATATATGTATCTCGATTCCAAATTTATTAAAGAACATTTCTAACATATTATCTCAGAAATTTTTGTTTCTACTATTACATAGTCTTCGAAATTTAACAAAGTTTAAAAATAAAATTCCCATCCCCCTCCTGATTTCAGAAATATCGACCGACTCATATACTTACTCAAAAAGACAAAAAAAAGCAAAATCTATTATTCACAGAATTATAGAACGCGCAAAGAGCAAAAACCGGGACACTAGAAAAAATTCAGCCTATACTACTGCCTCTCAAAATCGAAAAAAAATCTGTCGACCGTACGTCGCGCATCCACTCCGCCTCCGCCGAACTCTTAGCAACACTTGAAACTACATCCCCCGTGCTTATACTTAATACACTACGCAGCAGCATGCGCTCGCCAATTAAAATAGCGCTCTCAACTCGATCGAAGCACTGCACTCCCCCCAAAGAAGCTGCTGCTGCCGTCAGCGGTGCGGAAAAACACATCTATACACTCTCGCGAAAACTTTTTTCGTCCCCCACCGCGCGCGCCTTGCGCCACGATGAAGCTATTCTCATTACGGGCAATCGATTCGCGGGAATAAGCTCTAGGCCGCGATCAAAATTCATAGTATAGGCCGTTTAAAAGGCGCGCGCGCGCTCCACACCGCCGTTGCAGGAATCCCGATCCCTGAGGAAACATAAATAAAGCGCCCCGAGCGTAATGAGATTCGAGGAGGAGGCGGCGGTTGTGACCCGGCGATCGATGCGCGAGCTCTGTTATACCAAGGTGGCGAAAAAAAGGGGGCGGGAGAGGGAGCAAGAGAATCGCGAGGCGCGATAATTAACCGCTCGCGCGCGTGAGCTTTTTCGATCGCGGGGCTATTATTTTCTACCGGTTAAGGACGCGCTGAGCGACTTCTGCTTTTTATGCCAACGCACTGCTACCGCTGCTGGCTCGCGATTTAGTATGCGAGCTTTTTGCAGGACAGGAGGCGTCGCAGCGGCGGCGGTGGTTGAGCGCGATAACGATTAATTTACACAGCGGTTGATTGATGGCAGCAGCAGCAGCGGCGGCGGCGTTAGTGAGAGAAGTAGGTATATCGCGTGCGTAAATATAGAGACGGAGAGGTTTTAGAATTTTTGGAATTGATTTTCTTTCCTCGCCGCGCCTGCTCTGTTTGCACTTGTCTACCGTGTGTAAAGGAGGACGACGAGCGTTGGAAATACAGTGGTAGACGAGTATGGATTTTGTATGGCGGGTAAGATAGAGCATTCGTGCGAGATTTATAAAACGTAAATAGCTTTTTATCGGATATTTTATGTATATTTATAACGTGGAATAGGAATGGAATGATAAAAATGACAGAGCAGCTTACTGAAATCTAGGGACATCGGGGAAATGCCGTACAATTAAGTTAACAGCAACTGTGAGCGTCGATGTGATTTGGCGATAACGCTACTTTTTTCGTGTCAACGAATGTCATAGATATATCGTAGATTAGAATGTACCTTGGCTACACGGTAATTTTGATAAAATTGGTTGTAATGTGTCGGAGCTATTTATATTTTCTTTCTGTGTCCTATATAACTGATATGTTCTTGTTTTTAATTGTTTTGCTACAATATGGAATACAAAAGTTATAGTTCATTCATTATTTCTACAATAATTTTATTCTCCAATGTATACATAAAGTAGCCTGAGAATCAGTGATGTAATATATTATTGAAAATCTCTTTTATAGCTGCAAGATGGAAACCCAAATCTTACTTGATATTCACGTTTCTGCAATACTATAAAGTAAATGCATAAATAACCGATTTAATCCAAGTCACGACAAGAAACTCTTCAGTTCGAACAAACCACCGCGAGTATACGCATAAAATAATTCATCAATCAAGCGTCTTCCTAACTTTATACACCCCGCAGCAACCTGCTCGAACGCGAGGAAATTAATAAATCAGACAAAGGAATTCGCACTCGGTAAAAAAGCGCAATTAATTACTTAAGCGCTGCGCGATGCATACGAAGCAGGCACATCGCTTGATTAGCGAGCGCGCGTGGACGAGGCCGCGCCACGCGTAATCTGCCTCGAGAATCAGTGCGCGCACGCGCGCGCATGCACCGCACTGACTTTGAGTGAAAGAAAAGAGAGCCCATTAAGAGCCCGTCCTTTGAGAGCAGGGATCGCGTGCGCGCGCCGGTTGATGTACCAGTTTTCTGCGCGCATGCAGCATCGGGAGGAAAGCAGCGATAAAAAGAGGGGAAGGAGAAGGTAGAGTAAAGGTACGCAAGAATGTCGTAGCGCCTCCGGTTGTGTAAGGACGATTGCAAGCGTCAATGCAGCCTGTAGGATAAGGGACGTATAGTTCGATGGACGCGAGGATGGATGGGATGCGAAAAAAATTCGAGGCTCGGAGGTGAGCTTTTTCCGAGCTGTAATGTGCTGTGAGTGGAATATTTTAAGATATATCCTGCGAGGATGTAAAAACAAGATGGAATTGTAAATAATTATTCTTATTTTGTACAACGATCGCATTTGTTGAAAAGTAGCAGCGCTCCAATTTAAAAATATTAGAGTGACAGTTATTGAAAAATAAAAGTGCCGGTAATAACTGATTTTCCAAGTACGAAATAAGCAAACAATGATACTCATGCCATTAAAAGCTTCAGCTTTTTGTAACCTAGAATAAATAAAAAATATTTCACAAAGTACCACATAATTTGAAAATTAAAAATTTTTTAAATATTTATATGATAAAAGAAACTTATCTGAGAATTGCAGTAGTAGAGTATAGAGTGAACTTTCATTTTATGGTTGCTTTTGCTTCCTGCTAGAGGAAGCTTTGTAATAATAAAAAAAAAATTTTTGAGAAAATGTATTAGTAATGTTGTTTAGCAAATTTGGAATCAAAATACACTATTTTAGAAAATGTCAGTATGATTGTGTGTATGTATGTGTGTGTGTGTGTGCGTCTGTATACGTTGATATCTCATGATCTACTCGACGGATTTTAACGAGAGTGATCATTTTTTTAGATTTTGCTTACACTGCAGTTAGGGTATTCATGTGTGGTTGGGTATCATGTCATCTACGTTGGCCCACCAACTTTAAAACTACAGCCAGATGCAAGCAATGTCAAAAACTTTTGACGCAACCACCCTAATAAACTTCATGTATCACCGAGACAGGTTTCCTGTATATATCACTTCAGATGAGGAAAATCAACTCCTCGACGTCTTCGAACCCAGCCAGATGGACGAATTAAGTCCCCATTATCGGGTTACAGAAGTAGAGGAACCTTATTCTGAGGAGGACTAAGCCATCTACAGAGAAAAGAAAACATTAACTCCCTTCCATTCCTACACTTCCTCAAATCCCTTATCCTCCTATAGATGCTGTTTAGTAATTTATATTACTCTATTTTTGTCTACATATTCACTCTTATTTATATAACATTCCAGATGCTTTACCCTGAAAACAAAAAGCAACTTCTCGAGTTCATTGGACTCTCACCAGCCTTCGTCGACAGTCATCAACAAAAACATCGAGCCATGGTACTGGTCTACAAGTCTAAATGCAGCCATTGCCGACAGTACTGCTATGGACCCCCAAAGAAGCTACTAATTTTCCACACTGGTCCCACCAAGCCTCTCATGCCTATAGCCACCTATTTGATAATGAGCCACTTCCTCGACCCTGAAGACATGGTACGACTAGCCGACTGCATAACTCACGCGCTCTCGCAAGATGGAAACGTTCTTCCCGGTTCTATTATCAAATGTACGCAAACGTACGTGAACGTACAGATATATACGAAAATGTAACAAGAACGTACGGTTTATATTTTCTCATTCGGATTTAATATAAGGAATCATTTATATTTCTACATTTACAGAAAATTAAAAAAATTCATGAATGTTGCATGTAAAATCAAGGAGCGCGGGAGCACTCCGAAGGTAAGTATAGAATTATACTTTCAACATGTACACCCATCCTTGATGGATTCGTGCCGAACGTGCCTGCTCAATTTCAAAATCCTTAAATCTCATTGGACAATTCCAGTGTAACCATTAACCTTAAATTGGAATCGGCCAATGGGATTTCAGGATTTTGAAACTGAGCAGGCACGTTCCGTAAGAATCCATTCGGGATGAGTGTACATTTCCACCACTATTTAATTTAAATTTATTTCTACATTTTAGTAGTAAATAATCAGTACATTTTAGTTATAATTTAAAACTCTTTTTTAATGATTTGGGATAGTATGAGTGCGGTCAGATTCCCTGCAATAGTACTTTCCATACTGCAACGCTTGCAGGTTCTTATATGCCCTGAAAAGGCTCTTTTACGTATGAGATTGTTTACGCCGCCTAGCGGTTATACGAGCCGTAGATGCGAAGCGGTCTGGCGCACCTGCGCGGTGGCCCGAACGTTTAAACGATTAGAAGGCTCTCCTTCGTATTTACTACAGTATTCCATCAAATAAATTGTATGCAAGAAATAAATTAAATATCGATTAAACTGATTAAGCATATTTACCATTTTTAATGCTTCGGTAAAAAAATCAATATAGACAAAATTCTCTGGTGAATGAGAAATATATGCATAGTGTTATTGTCTTATTACTTCAAAACAGTCTACTCTTTTTAGTCATCGAAATTTACCGCAAAAAAATGGCCTGCGCCAAAAAAGACCCTCTAAACGTGAGCCCCATAACCTCTCGCTCGGATCGCGTGCGTACTCGTGCGAGCAGCGGAGAAAAATGATAGAAATAAAGGCACAGGATCCCAAAAAAGCGAACGAGCGAGCCGCTGCACATCGACAGTCGTGCGCGAAGAGAATGAGCGGGAGAGAGAGAGAGAGAGAGGAAAGAGAGTTTGCCGGAAGTGCGGTCGGAATATCAATGCACCGAACGCGCGGTAGCTCGTAAATACCTCGGTCCTCCTCTTTCGCGGAATGAATAAAAATATTACCCTGCCGTCGATCCGTCCGCGCGTAACCCATATACCCCCGAAGAGTATTAAGGGCCATTATGCCCCGGAAATGGCGGTCGAGCGGGAAAGGGAGAGAAAGAAGACATCGATTCGCGCATATTATTATACATACACGTATGCGCGAGGAATGGTTATCTATACGACGAGGTCACGCCCGCGTGAGAATTTAGCACGAACAGTGGAGAAAGAGAATCGTGTATGAGAAATTGGTCGATGAATTGGCTTCCGGACTTCTTCATACGCGCGGCGGGCTTTTGAGGAATGGCCTCTTTAAATTGTAACGTACGGTCCTCTCGCGCGAGCTTAGCAGCAAGTGCAGCGCGGCTGCTGCGGTATATATTCCTTTTTTTAGCCGAGCAGTTTTTCATAGACAATGTGTATCGTGTTCAGTATTTCAAAGTTTTTGGAGTTTAGCGGTGGCATTAGTGGTTGCGGGATATAGGAAACATTAGAAGCAGAAAGTAAACTGTTGCGATAAATGGCGTGATGGTGTATTTTTTGAAAAGACGAATTTTAGTGTTTCTCTTTATAGCTGCTTAAAGCAAAATTTCATAAATAAAAGAATCTTTCATTTATGGCTTGCATTCTAAATTATTATTACTTATTAAAATTGCTTGGTAAGTTTTTTTTCGAATGCGTAACTTACGTATTATTTATATTACATAAGAGATCTCGTTTATTTTCTCAAATTCAAATAAGCTGATACATCGGGGCTATACACACTTCCACTGGCCCTGAAGTATACGGGAGTACGCCGAAAAAGTTATTGCCCTATGTTTATTTACTCGGTCGAACCGCCATAAATCCCTTACGCTCGCACTTTTTCACGCTCACTTTGCATACCACACCGCAGCCGCTTCTCGCCCCTAATCCCATCCTTTATCGATTCTCAGGTGACCCTATATAGACGAATAAAACGACCTCGCACGGCGCTAACCCTCCTTCGATTTTATATACACACAAACGCAAACCTGCTTCCATCCCTTTACGATCCATCTATCTATCTGAAAGAAAAATCTTCGTATACACGTGTATGCATCACACACATACAATTTACGCGCGACAACACCCATAGCATCAGCTCGCTAAAAGAAAATGAAGACACCCACCTACCGCGTAGACCATCGGAATGCCATTGAAACGTCTCATCCACCGCGCGACACGCGTACACGGCCTTTCGTGTCCGATTATATAGCCATGCAGCGTGGGCAAGTCGCCTCTGCACTAGCGATAGTGTTACGCTCGGCTCTGTGAAAAGCTCGCGAAAGCTTAATCCCGGGATCTGCTTTCGGGCTGTAGGAGAAGAAAAGGAGCCGAAATTGAGGAGCGAGGGTATGTGTATCGTCTTTTTTCTCGCTCGGTGGAACACACACGCGCCGGGTTTCGGTATCGTTCCCACCGCCGCCCTTGAAGCCCTATGTCTAACGTCGTTCCTGAAACCGATTCGCCACAGAACGCGCGAGGGAAAGAGAGACGTTTCAACGTGTGGGCCGAGGGACACGAAAGGAAGGTGGTTCGGGATGGAATCGATGTGTGCGCTGTCGGCCTTGTATTTATTGGAGGTGAATTATATGTGTCACGTTGACGATGATTAATACATACGTGAACTCTCGGTAATTTCACGTAACACGTGTGTGTGTATACTTATATTATGATATATATATATATATGGTATTCCGAGTCGTGTTTATAACTTGCTTTGGGTAAACTCCATTAATCGATTACAAAAAATGTAGGTCACTACGCGTACATTTATTTTATATCTGGAGGAATAATAAATTTATTGTGTTTTTAAAATAATACCATAAATCATTCCTCTTCTGTTTTCATTACTTCGTGGAATATAATAATATTAAATATGAAACTAATATAAAACAGTCGTATAAAAAATGGTTACAGACGAAAAAAAAAACATCGATTTTATTTGAAGTAGGAGAAAACGATATTCTGGATAAAGTAGGTTACCGAAGAATTGATTTTAATTATAAACAGACCTCGTTGAAAACAGCCGAACGACCCGCGCAGCCATAAAGCATCAGACTGTAAGCAAATACAAGGAACGAAAGAAAGAGAGGCAAGTTCTAGAGAAATGTCAGTGAATCCTTTGGAATCTCTTTTTTGTGCACTGTAAGCCATCCTTCTTCGAACTAGAGTGACACTTGATATGCCGATATTCTTTTTTCAATGAGCCTTGAAAAGATTCCCAATGGATGTTATACGCTGTCTACCCTCCTCGGCATGTTAATTACTGCCTTTACACAAAACATATATACGCGCAGTATATGAAAAAAGGTCAGCGAATAAATTTGAGTATATTATTCAAATTGTAGAAAAGGGCTACTGACAGGTAGAAGATGATCTTCGTTTGTGTACATTATTCAGACTATTCGCAAAGAGAATATTGAAAATATTATTTCAACTAATAATTTTAATGTTATAATCAATAGTTATATATGTTTAAGTAAGCTGAGTATACATCGATATCCTCTATTCCGATAGACCTATAAGCCCCCCATTCACCAACATTTAAACAACCAACGCAACATCGATCAAAACACTCGACGTGAATAAAGGGCTGAAAGAGAAGCATTTACCCGACGCCCAAGCGACGAAAGACAGCAGAGCCACGGTATATAGAACCAAGGCGAACCGAGACTATCGATCGAACGACGGGTATAGACCTTCTGGAAGGTGTCGAGCGCCGGCTGCGGCGGTGGCCGTCGGGATCAGCCTTCCTCCACCCTCTCTTCTCTCTTCCTTCGTCTGGCAAGCACTCGACGAGATCAGAATTTCACCCGCGCGCCGCACGCACGCCGGCGTGTCGAGTGTATCGACGGTCTCGCGAGCCGAGAACGGATAAGCTCTCGAGGAACCGGAGGTCCAAGCAACGGCGAATTCAGTTCCGCGACTTGAGATTACCGGTGAGATTTAGATTCGGATTTAGATGTAGATGCCGAGTGGTTCCAGACAGCCGGGCGATAGTGGAGAGAGAGAGAGAAAAGTTTTCGTTTGTAAGCGCTGACTAATGCACGTGTCGCGCGGGGTTAAGTAAATTGACAAAAAGGAAGAAAAAAGGATTGCTGAAGGGGGATCTAATCTCGACGATCGAGGGAAAGTGTTTACGCGCGAACGGGGTGGTGGAGAGGATGACGAAGCTGATTCTTTCTTTTTTTTTGAGGGAAAGTGTCGAGGTGTGAGAGAGAGACTGTTGACTATTCATGGGTGGCTGCGGTGTATTGGGAGAACGAGGTTATTGTGAGGGATTTTGGGCGCGACAGTTTTCGAGAATAATGCGTGTTTTGAAATGTTATGTCGAATTTTGACGTTGAAGGATTCAGGTCAATTTGACGTTTTTAGAATTCTATATGAAATTCATAGGGGGTTTTTTCAAATCTGAATTTTTCTTTCATTATATTGTCCATTTGTTTAATATTCTTTAAATTCTATTTGGAATATTTTGCAAGCTTCTGTATATCAATTTCCAGCTGTTGTAAACGAAATACAATCATCACGAGGTAAAATCACATACGATATGAGATATCCAGCGCTAGTTTTACTATATGTTATATATCCATAACAATTGCTATATCGACACTGGATATGCACAAAGTGCTCTACACCAGCTTCACCTGCCTCTCCTATATCCACTTTCTCCAACAACGAAATTATCTAATCGCACAGCCGGCGAAACACATAACAATACTCCACACAACATGAACCGTATAGCAACTTATTTATCCACGTTGCACCACATGTATATACACACATTCTCCGACTAATAGCACGATACGGTAGCGCTCGGTCTAACTCGACTAGCGAAACAGATCCCAGAGAGAGAGGGAGAAAGGAGGCACTATTAGTACCACAGTGTTATGTGCGCGCGATCTCCCTCTCTCGCGGCGCTGAAACCAGAATTCGTTCTGGCGGCCAAGTGCGGAGATGCTTATTTAGGCGTGATACGCGCATACCTCGTTCCTATATACATATACGTGAGAGAGAGGCGAGGTTATAACGTAAGGTGCACCGCGGGCAGACACGTGTGTCTGTGTGCAGTGTACATACATATACGCAGTGGGAAAAGGGAGGAATACGATTCCTCGTGCGCATGCACACACGGGGCATTTCAACGAAATTGAGCCGCCCAGTGGCTCTCACGCCTCTGCTACATATATATATGCATGTGGGAGAGACGAGCTGGAGTCTCTCGCGGAAATTAACTGGGCGCTCGCGGAAATTTCGATCGCGCGCGTGCGAACGTTTTTCTCGACTTCGTGACTGCTGCTGCTGCTGCTGCGAGTGTATATAGCGATTAACGTCTCTGTGGGTATATGCAGGATTTCATGAGAAGTTGATTAGAGCCCGCGCGCGGCAAGTGTGGGAGAGAGCGGGAACCCGTTAGTAGTCTACTTTTATCGAGACTCCGCAAGCGCTCTCTTGCCTGATGATAATTTAATCCTTGATTAGTCACGTTTGTTTTTTTCACGGCTGAGCGCGCGATCGTGTGTAGGAGTAGCCTGACGCTATGTGTGCGGAGAGAGATGATGCACATAGCGACTTATAGCGGTGCTTTGCATGCGAATTAAAATGTTCTGTGAATCATTATTCCGAGTAATGAGTGTACGAAATAATCGTATATGTGCGGCTGTTTCATTTTAATTCGTGATCCGATTGTAAACTTTTAGGTTTACATTTAGGTGTAATCATATTTTATCGCGTTTGTATAAGACTCATTCGTTCGCTGTAAATGAATCACGCATCATGTTTATGAATCGTTTAATCGTATGCGAAATGTTTTGACGTTGTACGTACAAAGTTTCATACGTGAATTAAAGCAATGCTTTCATCATCCAACCGCGAATTGAATAAATATCACCTACTTCGTAAAACGAATAATTCATCCTTTACCAACCCCTCGCCACACCACATATCCGCAAATAAAAATTATAACACCACCGTAGTACTTCGAAAAATCCCGGCAAAGCGGGCAAATATAGAGCGTCAAGTCCACCGCAGCGAGCAAAAAAGCCGCACGCGTCACGTCCCGCGCGCTTCACTCTCGCTTTTTCCCGGGGCCTCTCTCCGCGCGTTCTATACTCGCGCTTTCTCACGTTCCTCGCTGTGCGACGACAGCCGACACCGCGTGGATTCCACTCGCGGCTAGCAGTCAGCATTGCCGGAAAACGAGGCCACGTCGCCGTTTTTTTTCCTCTCTCCCTCTGCTGCATGCATGCATGCGCGGGTGTCGCGCTCTACTCTCGGACTTTGCCCCCGCGATACGGGAGAACTCGTTCAGTTCGCGATCCTGCTACATAAGAGCTAGCTAGCCGCGCGACTCGAATTTTAATCCTGTTGTGTGTGTGTGTGTGTGTCTGGACGTAGATCGTGTGCTGTTGCTATCGTGTTCCGACAAATGTAATACGGTTAGTCAACGGGGGTGACGGGGAATTTTATATACGTGTGCGCATGCTGCAGGAGAGAAATTTGCGAGGGCGTCGGATTGCGCGCTTTTGGCTGTCGTTGTTGATGCATTCTCTAGAGTGTTAGTCAATGAACGTGCAGGGAAGTAGATTAGAAACGTGGGAGCTTTTTTTGTGTTATGGTTTGCGAAGCTGACTTGCGAGTAATTTTATACAATAAGTAAATATATTTCATCATCGCTGATGTATTCATTAGTAATCAAAAAATGTTTTAAGTTATTTAATATTTTCTAAATGCACATCATACTCTTTTTACGGTTTATATTCTCGCAATTATTTGTTGTAAAAAAATAAGAATTTTAATAAATAGTATAAATTTAATTACTTTCTTGGTGACAAGAGGACTTAATTAAATGATTAAATTTATACCCATAAATTAGAATGGGGTTAAAAGTATTTTCATTCACGCAAAATATATTATCATTCATGAAACACTGCCGTTTATAATTTCAAGGTGAAAGTACTTTAAATTAGAGTGTATCGAAATTCAGACACGCACTGTGTAGCAGTATAGTCGGAAGAGTATCAAGTCTCCAAGTCACGAATTTTGATCAAAGTCTTAGAACTATGTCTTTGTAAGGAAAGTGAAATTCGCAAAATGTAATTTGATCCAGGTACTTCTATTTCCCAATATATATCTGCAATTTGATAGTTTCATCAAAGTTGCTCTATTAAAACGTTATGAATATAGATTTCACGCTCTGAAAAAGAAATACAATATTGTATATCGAATATGGAACAGTATCTCGTTCTATATAATTGTCTCAATTTATTAAAAATAGAACTGAATCAAAACGAAACGCATAAAAAGTTGTCAGAAGCCAAAAGCAATGCCGTATTATAGTACCAAAACCTACAACACGTTTCGGTTACCACCCATACGCAATCGATACACATAGTCACGTTACCCGGCAACAATTAGGACTTACACAAGACCCTATACACATCTCATAACTCTATCCTCTTCGCTCTATAAATTTATCACAATGCAAGCCCTCCAATACTCCTCTTCGCTCGATATCCCGTACACATCAGAGTATCCGCGCGCATAATAAAATAATCCAGTGTGTGTGCACCAGCTGTCCACGTACTCTCTTCATCCCCATTAATCTTACACTCTGCGCGGGCTTTCGCGATTCTCTAATTCGACCGGCCGCGCGTCGCTTCTTCATGCCCTCTGATATTCAATGGCCAGTGGTGCACTCGCGCATACATACATATACACACACATGCGCACGCGAGATCTCGCGTTACGCAAAGTTGCGCCACGAGTCCATTGTCGGCGTATCTCTCTTTCTCATATTTTTCAGCCGGATCTCGCAGTGGTTCTTCTTTTTGCGCTCGTTGCGAGGTGCAGCAGTTGCCTTTGTTCGCTGGAGTTGTTAAGTCAAAATTGGATGGGGCTCCCGAGAGTTTTCGAGGGAGTATGTAGATATATGCTTGAACCAGGTGGGTTTTCGAAATAGATTTTGGAGAGTTGTTTTGGAAATAGCGCGCGGTATCTTTGGCCAGGAGTTATAACATTTTTCTTTTTTACAAAAATAAAGTTCTATGAATATTCAATGTTTTGCGAGTGTAAATATTTACAATTTTTTTTCATACGTTGTAGTTTATTCAGTTTTATGAGAATAAAATTATTTTACGGTTTTATTTGGGTGAAATTTTGAAGATTAGTTTATTAATCATTTTAAAATAAAATTTAAATCATAAAGTTATTGTTTTTGCTCAAATAATCGAACAATTTCATAATTATTTGTGTATATACAAAATATATTAGTTAAATAATGATATGACAAGTTCTTTTTTTTCTAAGAAATTTCAAACATACTTAACTATTTTGTAATATCAAGAAAAATTTTCCCAGCCGCGCAGATTGCACTATCCAAGTTTTAGCGAGCATGTAAATAAATTGCAAAAGATTTTACGTTAAATGCAAATTAGCTTTTTATGCGCACTTCTTTTATATTATACTTGCAAGTTTGGCGAGTGCACAAATAAGGCACCATCGCTTCTTTTTTTTTTCTTACTCATTAAAATTTTAGATCCAATCTTTTTCTTTCATCTTATTTATCATTATATCTTCCTCTCTGCCCTTCTTCGCGTGCCGTAAAAAACTTTAGAAAGCACATCTCTCTTTCCTTTGTTTTCTGACGTTTCAGTAATGCGGAAGTGAGATATTTTTTTGTGCGAGGTAATACAATGAGCGGTGGCGCAATGATTACGATTTAGATTAAGATTGCCCTGACAGGTAATACATATTTTTGCGTAAGGTAAAGTGATCTTTGCAAAGTTAAAGTTGGCTGAAATTCTCTCGCCAAATGAAATTTAAACTTTAGTTTGATATTTAATTGTTTTACAAAAATAATAAATTTATTTAATGAATCTTTCCTAGTTTTTCATCTGAATTGCAATTAAATGTTATGTGTCCAATATTAAGGTCGTTAGAATTAATAAGAAAGGTGTAACGTACATTCAAATACTTTATAATTCATCGGTAAATAAGTAATCACGTATCATCTTGTTACATTTCCAAACAATCACTCATAGCCATTATTCTATCAATTCTTCGAAACACCGACTATATCGAATTTTCAATTTCAATTATTTAAATTCATGAATAAAACATTTCCCGCCCTTTACAGCAAATTCACTCTATTCATCTCTGTGACAGTACCGAAATACTTGACAACCCAAGTCTCTAAAGCTTCACAGAAGTCCCACGGGCAGATAGATCCTCATCTTGCTCGCGAGCGCAGCCGCCTTCCGACCCTAGACGAGCTACCTCCGGTGCCTCGCGATCTCGTCGTCGCAGATCCGGAAACGCCGATACATCTCTCCCTCACACACCCAGACTTTCGCATCCGAAACCACGTATAATACATCTCCGGATCCCTTTCCCGCGCGTATATGCGTGTGCACTATACCCTCTGCGTATAATTGATCGATCTCGGTACGTGGCTGCGCGATAAGGGACTTTCGCTGTTTCCCTTGATAATTTAATTGCGGGAATAGACCGCTCGCGTTTTTGACAGATCGATCTCGGGTTTCGCTCTCCGACACGCGAATTCGTAGTAGTCGATGGCCCGATAAGCCGCGCGTGCTATCGGCAGTTGAAGAGGGGGGCTACTTTAAATGCTGCTGAAGCTGATGTGCGCCTCTCCCATCGATCATCCAGGAAATTTAATTATACTTATGTAGAGAGAGGGCGAAAGAGGTGAGAGGTAGTTCGTGTTTATTGGAGCGAGTGAGTGTCGAAGCGATTTTTTATGTAGAGTTTCTGTTGGATTCGAATTAGCGGGGTGATTTAATATTTTAACGGTTGTACTACGTTCATTCATTAGCTTATCAAAATGATGAGTTTATTTCTAATAATTATTAAACAAGGAAGTTTCGAGGCACGTTTCCGCTTTAAAATTCATTATCGTATACGTAATTACAACTAAATTTTGAAACGCATATATTTTGAAGTTTGGATTAGAGATTATTAACTGTATAGTAACAGCGTCCATTATTAAACACGCGTTTAAAGTACCGAACATACTGTAATTAATTTTAGAACAGTCAGAACTAGAGCCGTTAATTATGCTATACAGGAATGGAAAAATAGCGTGAATTAGTGTTCTAAAACTTACTTAGTATAGGAGTAAAAGAGGTGCTTTTAGTATAATGGCTCACCTGTAACAGAAAAAGATAATTCCAATCAGATATCCACATAATATTTCATTAGCAGAAAATATGTTAGAATTATTAAAGGTAAAACAACGAACAAGTATCATTAAAAGAATAAAATGCAAAAAAATTTAATTCTATTTAAAAACGATTATAGTGAAAAATAATTCAAAATAATTATTTAACAAGAAAAAATTAAGAAACTTCATTATCGCGGTTGTCAGCGCGGGTAATACACTTCTTTTCGGTACGAACATCGGGGTCGGACGGGCGCTTAGTGCGAAATCGCGCGGTGGGATTAGTTTTCTTTGTCGGACTTGGCCGAGTCGAGGGCTGGATTAGGGCACCAGAGGAGAACCGGGGGCGCCTCTCACTCGCGTCTAATTCCTTTGGAGGATCGGTTTCGAAACGACGACGAAGACGACGAGTCGCCGGCGCGTGGGGTATATCCTTGCAGACCTTGAAGTTCGTTACGACCCCCCAAGTGGAAACCCTTTGGCTCGGGTTTTAGCCGGAGGAGACGGGAGAGAGAGTGAACGAGAGCAAGAGAGAGTCTTTAGTTAGTGGCTCGTGATTAGACTGTTTCGAATGTCGCGATGTCTCATTAGATTTTACGTCTGCCCGCGTCTTTCATTACCCGCCGTTTCGTTTCATCAATTGTATTGACTTGAGAAAAAGACGGTCGTCGCGTGCTCGTTACACCGCCGTAATTAGGCAATAATTTGAGCTCGTTACGTGGAGAGATGAAAGCGAAATCAGCCTGGTAGAAGGACAATTTGCGCATTGTCTTGGGCGGATAGATCAAAGATTGTTACGCGCGGGGTTTACATTTATTGGGGGGGCCGTGCGATGCGCGCGCTCGATTAAAGACAAAAGAAAAGACAACGCGCGCTTCTCGAGTAGAAAATTAACTTTTCGAGAAAACATGACTTTATCGCTTTTATTGCGCTCCTCATAAATGAAGAGGCGAGTCGTAATTTTAAACGGTAACGTGATTCGACCGTATGTTTTGTTTTGTAAGAACAGAATTTAACAGGAAATAAATTTCACGGTCGTTCTGGGGAATCGGATTCGCAATTTATTTTCATAAATAGATGATAAATTTTTACTTAAATTAAGACTTTAAGACTGAAAACTTAATCCTCGTAGGATTGAGCGAAATATTTATGAGCTACAAGAAGAAATAAATAGAAAAGTACATAATATAATAATACCTCGTCAACAACGACTATAATATAGCCATTAAAATATACAAGTTTTGTACAAATCTCCTGGACTTTTTAAAACGTTCGTGGAAATAAAGAAAAAACTTTATACTTCGTGGATTATTTTACTTTCATTCCGTTGTAATAATTTTTCTGTAAACCCAGCTTATGTTTAAAACAAAGCCAAGAGATGTATATACTTTTTTTAAATAAAAAATCGAGTATACATCAAGAACTTGTTCCCAAATCCCTCTCCATCCAGAAAAAATAAAGGCCCTCGCGCGCGCGCCCGCGCAATATCCTGGGGGTCCGGAATAAAAAAAGAATAAAAGGAACGAGCTCTCGCGAAGAAGAATAAATTTTTTCGCCGTAAAGGCGCTTCCCTCTCCCTCGTCATCTCACGCCTCGATTCTTCGTCGCGGCTCACTCGCTCGCTCTCCGCGATATTTCAAGCAGGAATAATCCCGTATCATGACCGGAGCTTAGCTTCGACATCCGAGACAGCGGCTCTAATCCCACCGAGAGCAGGCTCTCTCTCTCTCTCTCTCTTGCGGCCGAATACTATACCAGCGCGTCTTTGCGGCCTGCTCGCGCGAGAGCGGGGGAGAAAAATTTTGCTTGCAGCGCGCGCGGAGAAGAAGAAGAAGCTGATAAATCAAGCGCCGCGCAGAGCAGAGCTGCTTTTCTCTCTCCCCGGAGGAATCATTGAAAAGTTCGGGCTCCACAGCGAGGTTTATATATATAGAGCTTCGCGGATTAATTTTCGTGTGCTCGCTAAGTGCGCGGGCGGAAGGAGCGAGGAGGCAAGATGACGCAAGGTTCGCACGATGCCGCGTGGTCGTACGAGATAGCACGGAATTGATTCTTAGCCATTTTTATACTCGTGACCTGATTCGAGGCAATATATTTTTCACTTTTCTTTAAATTATGTGCCTCCATTTGAAAGCGATCAAGGTAATGGCGTGAGAATATGTGGTTCAATAAAATGATTCGTGAATGCTCCTTTGTAAATATTTTATAATTTTTTAAGAAAGGAATGCAAATGAAAATTGGGGTTTTCTGGAGTGGTTTTATAATTTAAAAACGCTTTTATTAAATTGAATTATTTTGTTTATTGATTTTGCTTGGCTAAAGAACTGATATCACAGATGAATTAATTATTTTTCTATAATAGAAATAAAGGTTTCCAGCATAGGGCTTCGCGATGCAGCAAGATTAATCTTCATATTGTATTGTCTTGCCTCAATATTTAAGACAATAAACGATACGATATTTATATACAATTTTCGATACAATATCAAGATTGTGGTGTCAAGAATGTAAAGGATCTTGTATTGTCTTGAAAATAACTTAACATTTTATAATCGTAACAATTTATCGAAATAATGATAAATTGATAACTCAATAAACTTCAGTAGTTGCTGACGACCATCTACTAACGAGATGTTCGAATGAAAAAGGTTGTCAAGGTAGTAAGCGACGAGCCGCATATCCCCTCGGTCCGTCTTAGCTACGTGTGGCCACAGGGAAGGGGTCCGCCGCATAGCGGCAGCGCGCGAACTAGACTCGCCGGTGGCACATATATGGCGGGAAAAATCGATTTCAAATTTGGCATTTATTTATACTTGTGCTGAAATTTTATTATTTTGGTAATAAACCTAGTGTATTTGTATATTACATTACTTTCAGTTGCATTATTCTTAAAATTCAGTCAATTTTTAACTTAAAAGTTTCTTAAATTTAAAAATATTTTTATGTATGAAACTTAATGTACTTTTACATTATTCAAGTTACATTTTTAGAAAATTTCAGTTACATACGTAACTTTTATTTCGATTATATGTCGTACCTTCTTCTTCTACGTGGACCTCTAATTTTTTAAACAATCAACTCGCTTTTTGTCGTACGTCTGCGTAACTCCAATATGCTCAAGAGTTTCAAGACAAGACAATAATATTTTTCACATTGACTGAAAAGACCAAGATAAGAGAGAAATTTTCAAAAATTTCTAAGAGTGAAACAATAATTACAGAAATATTGTATTATCTCGCTTTCGTGCAGCCCTATTCCAGAATATACAGGTATATGTTACTCAGAATAACGACACAAAATAATATTTGTAATTTGCACGACCGCCCCCATTGAACGGGAATAATTCCTTTCAGTTGAAACCACGCGAAAAATCCAATACACCTCCCACAATGAATCCCAATATAACCAAAAGCCCAAGCGTTCGTTCGTTCGGTTGCGCGCGCATTCCATAACTCCGTGAAAAGCAATAATCAGAATCTTTCTTCGGACTCACTGGCCGCAGCGGCGGCGGCGGCGAAAATCTCGGGAAGCTTAAAAATGATCCCCGCGGCGGTGGCGGCGGCGGCCCTCGTTATTTGCGGTAGAGGGGCAGACAAAAAGAGGAAAAAAGAAGGAGGGGAGATAAAAGGACGCCGGAGAATGCGCCAGGTGGAAAAACCACGCTCGCGCGCGCGAGATTATGCGCGAGCGCGGCGGCATGCTATGTAGCTCCAAAGGCTGCTGCTGCTGCTGCAGCTTTTTCCTCGCGTATGTGTGTGAGTGTATGCCTCGGGCACAGCCCGGAGAAATTCTGTAATTACGTATATCCTCGCGGAGGATTTTTACGGCGCTGAAAATTTTCGAGATTTTTATGAGCGCAGAGTCGCAAAGTTGAGGTGAGAAAATTGAGGGTAAGATTTTGGCAAGACAGCGGTTAATAGTTTTGTTGTCCGCGGTGACGTTGAAATTTACGAGGGTAAATTTGATTAACGGGGCTTCAACGAATAGGATATAACAACGTAACGGTTCATTTTTATAAAAGAGTTTTTCAACTGTGGTGTGTTTTCCAGGTAAATTTAATTAATTGAAATTCCAGGAAGTTTTCATAAATGTGCATTTATCTTCGGGGAATCGAAATTGAATATATGCTTATTACAGATTAAATGCATATTTTTCATATTAAAATTTTTATATCAATCTCGACCCATATTATCGCTAAAATATAATTTTAAAATTATTTTAAATCATTTGCTTTCTTGGAACACTGAGTGAACATTTCATCCGTCTTGCTTATGTATCAATATTTATAAATATAGTTGAAAATTAAAACACCAAAAAGATAAATTTAAAAAATATTAAAAATCCTTTCATAAGAAATTTTCTCGGAAAAATAAACCATCCCTTTGTGTACGGCTTCCCACCCATCTCGCTCATCTCCCAGAAGCGCAGAGGAATATAAGACTCGCCCCGGCAGTCGACGCGCTTATCCCTATACCGACAATTCGGCAATACACCGCAGTAAGAGCCCCGCTGAATTATTGCTGGCCGTCTCATCGAGAGGCTAAATCCCCCGCGAGCGTACGGGCCGCAAGAGTCTCAGCGGAAACGAGCCGCTCTATATATACCGCCATAGAAGAAAGAGAAAAGGGAAAATGAGCGAGCGCCGTATTCTCGCTTTCTCTCTCCATTTCGGCTTATACGAGATGACGGCACTTTCCGGCGGCGGCAGTTCTGCGCGCGAGAACCGGACCGAGATAAAGCCTTCTCCCCCCTTGCGCAAATGACGATTCTGCGGGCGGGCAAAGAGAAAGAGAAAAAAAAACGAGACGCCGTATCGGCGATAGCGCGAGCTTTAAGTCGTTCGCGCGCGCGCGCCAGTAGTTTGCGGATGATGGAATTCAATTACCGCCTTTTTCTGCGAGAAGCCAGTCGAGAGCTGCGCGCGCCTCGCCAGATAGATGCTGATGGTGATTTGACGTCGAGAGTTTTTCGGTTTAATGGTAGGTATTAAAGGGGAACGAGGGATTAAATATTATGGCGATAACTTTTGACACATGTTTATTGCGCGTCATTATAGAAGTTGAAATACTGAATTTTATCGTGGTAAACTTTCTTTATTTTCTTTCGTAAAAGCAAGATAATACTTTTCGTTTCTGCAGCCTCAGAAAAGAAGTAAGGCTATAGTTTCACTTTTTTATTGTTTTCGAATCTTTTCATAAACTTGAATAATTTTTCAAAAGACATTATGAAGAGAAAAAGGAAAAATATCTTATATAGACAAAAACTACCTTTACAATATTTTTCATCTCGATTGCAGCTATTATGATTTTCTCGGTTCCCTTCGTTCTCCACAACAATGCGGCGATTCTCGAAAAAACTTATATTTCCCGACTCACCAATAAAACCGTTTTATCCCGAAAACCAAAACATTCTGTCCAAACAATGCGATCGGCAACCAGCAATTTTCCTTTTCCTCCGCCCATACACAAAGAATCAGAAACAGAAAACCCCCAGTGCCTCTCAAATACCCTCACAAAAGGAGCAATTTGATGCCGTCGTCTCGTCTTAACGAACCCAAGCCCCCACCGAAACCATCCAGCTTCCGAAAAATTGCATAATTAACCGTGAGCGGTCTATAAAAAGCCGACAATAGGGCCGGTGTTTATACCTCCCCGAAGAAAAACCCCCGTCGCACAAAGGAGAAACTCTAGCCTAGAAGAAACGCTGGCGCGCGAGCCAGGCGACGCGAAAAAAGGGCGAGACGCGCGAGGAGGATCAAAACAGACGTCGGGTATACTGGGGCTCGTCTCCGCGAAAGCGAGTTACACGCATAATCAGCCGGGCGGAAAAGCTTTTGCGCCCCGGCGGACAATCGTGGCGAGCTGGCCGACGTTTTGTTTCTTCGGCCAGAGCCGCGGCGCTTCCTTCCGGTACGGTGCACTCGAATCGGCGCAAGACTCGCCCTTTTACGAGGAGCAGGAAAAGCGCCCCGCTGGAATGCACGCGCGCTTCGCTCTTTCTCTAGTATGTGTGTGAGACCGCAAAGGAAAAATTTTGGTTGGAAGTGTATGCGAGAATGTAGCGATTTTCTTGCGCGCACGGGCGGAGGAAACGGAAGAAGATTGGAAGGGGTATATGTAGGTGTGGTTAAGTATTTCGACGTGGTTGGGTCGCTGTTAGTTACAGTATGATGTACAATAATGAAATTTAAAAATTTAACAAGATGAATTAATATGGAAATACGATTGTAGAGTTTAAAAATACGCGTGTTAATATTCTTTTCTGATATTATGTAAAAGATTTCAATGAAGCGTTTATTATTTACCTTTATTATATTATACGGAAAACGTTATGATATCTGTTTGTTATGCAAAAAAATATTTTATCATTCTTGAGGCAACTGTACACGGTAAAAAAAACAATAAATTCTACATTTTACACAGTTGATTTAACTTTATAAAAGCAAGTTTATTTTACTTCCATAAGAATTAGTAGAAACTACTTTAAAAAAAAGTAGAATTCACATTTTAGTAAAGTAAGATTCGCATTATGGTTTGAGATGCATTTCAAATAAACAGTAGATTTACTTTACAACTTTAAAAAAATGTGAATTCTACTTTTTTTAAAGCAGTTCCTACTTTTTCTGTATCAGTTGATGTAACTTGTGCAAAAAAGTAAGATTTTTAATTTATTTTTTTCCCGTGTAGAGTTATATATAAATCCTGTAAGTAAGAAATGAACTTTTTCTATTGATAAAACTTTTTACTCTAGAAACTTATTAACATGGCAGTATCTTTTAAATCTAATATTTTTAGCACTTATATAAAATTGGCCTAAAAGATTTTAGTTTAATTTTTTACGTTGCAATTATACGAAGCAAAAATGCACTCAGTGAGTATATAATATTCAACTAACTAAAAAGCATTTTAAAAAATTGAAAAAGAAGAAAAGAATTATAAAAACGTAGCAATGATGTAGAGCTTTTCATTTTTATAATTGGACGTCTGAATTATATGATTGTTGCTTTTTGCGGAAACATTTATTTTGACGTTATAACCGTAAATTTCAAATGCTTTTTGTGAAATATTAGAATGATTTTAATATGAATAATATATGTACCAAATTTAACATTTAAATCCAACACAAACAATGTAGTCATTAAACGTATACGTTACATAATATGAGATCAAAATTATTTTTTGAAACAGACAAAAAGTTATACAATTTAATCAGACCGAAAAACATTAAATTTTAATGTTTTTCTTTTATTTATTTTGTACCAACTGTTTAAAATCGTTTTTTTAAATTGGATTATTCTCTTTTACGTTATGATGTTACGGGTGGATGCCTTTTCAAGCTATACGCTCTACATATCGACAATCCAAGCCTCATATCAGTACGCCAAGCGTCGTCGCCCGTAAGTGTCCCACAAGACACATATCGTCAGTACTGTATGAGCTGCAGGAGTTGCCGCAACGCTCATCGGAACACACGAAATGCTGACGATGGGACTCAAAGTATGAAGAAATGACTCCCACTCAGGATCAATCAGAAAGAGTGGGAAGTACCGATTAGCAACTATAAATACGGCGGCTTCCGTCAGGAAGGAAGGGATACCAGGAACGAAAGAGAAAGAGAGGGTACGGCGCGTCGGAGGAAGACGTCAAGCTACAATCTGCACGCACCACGTACCGTCGAAAAAGATAACAACAACACGGTGGAAGCAAGAAGGAAGACGTGCTATACGACAAGAGCTACTACATCCTTGAATACGTTTCACACGTAACACTGGCTAAAAGTTCTTTTTTTTCCTTATTTTTCATTATTTGTTCAGATAATAGAGCCAATATTAAAGGAGAATTTTTTAAAATTTATCATTTTTTATAGTCTATTATCTGTTATTAACGAAAATATCTCGCTTTCTTATACAATTTAATCGCGAACTTTTCACCAGTTATGAAATACATTAGTATGTTAAAATTTCAAGAGGCTATCTGCATTTGTTTTCTGACTGTGAAAATGCTTATAAATATAAGTGAATGAAAAGTGCTTATTATATATTTGTTGGTTATTATCGAATGGTTTTTCATGAGCAATAAAATCCATTTAGAGATTTGCATATTTTTTTAAAGATTATTGAATCTTCACTTAATGTTATCGTTCGACAACAAAAAACTTTCACTCAAATATTTTTCCTTGACCCATTTAATATGCAAAATTAAAAAATTATATTATTATAAAAAGAAATAATAATAATATAAATTAAGTTTGACGAAGCAAGGTGCTGGTTCGTTTTTTTTTCTTATGAATTCACCTGAACTTATAAACGAAACGCAAAACGCAACTCACAAAGCCACCCACCTAACGAACTCTGCACACCCACACACATACTCGCAAACCATATATGCATATACATATAGGCGTCTACGAAAGCATAGGTAAACGGGGAAAAACGAAGGAGGAAAAAAAGAGAAGCGGGGCAGGTCGATGCCGCGAGGTTGAGAGTCTCCACATACCAGCTCTCTTTCTCTCTCGCTCGAACAAAGAGTCTCGGCGCGCTCGCGCTCGGAGTCAAGAAGGGGGTGAACGAGCACGAAGCCGGAAGAGTGGAAAACTGTGCCGAGAATTTCCCAAGGAGCCAAGCGGCGCGTGAGCGCACGAGTCATTAAAACAATTAGAGAAGGTCGCGCGCGAGCGCGTGTGCGGGGTTTCTTTGCCGGTCTTTCGCCTCCTAGTCGTAGTCGTCGTCTTAGTCCTTTTCGCGTCTATGATGGTAGCGAAAGACAGAGGGCGGAAATAAATGTAAGAGCGCGGAAGCGAAGCACAAGCGACAAAACCCGCTAGTGTAGGGTTAACCGCTGCGTTGTGTCTGCTAGCTATATAAAGCTTTACTTGTTAAAGCCGGTGTAGGAAAATGAGTTAGCAGTAACATTTATGCATGTTGTAGTTTCGTTTATTGAATTTTATAGTTATTTCAAAAATAATTAATGCTTTATTTAAAAATATATTATGTACTGTCGAATTTACAAAGTTTACAACGACATATGGTTTCAAAAAGCAATGAAACTGTGATCATTCTGCTGAAAGGAATTTAATTTACTTTGCAATTATGTTGATACAAAGCTAAAGTATTTATATATTCATAATAAGATATATTATGTATTGTATATATCAAGTGTCATAAAGTTGTATATGTATATGAAACTATGGAAAATTATGTCACTTCCAGTACAAATTTATACGATATTAGATCTATCCCGGCAAACTTTTAGAATTAATTAAATTAATGGCGAAATTGCTACAGGCGCGCGCGCGCGCAACCTAGTTCGGGGACAACGTCACCGATAAAGCACCTTGCGTCCCAGTAATACAAAGTCACAGCCAAGACGATACTCCCCCGTTAATACAGACCGCAAGGAAGCGAGTAAAAAAAAGAACGACGCGCGTAAAAAAATAACCGTATACCTAAGGGACGATGGAGAAAGTTACAAAGCAAATGATAGAAAGAGCGAGAGAGAGAAGCTTTGAGCTTACGCGGGTAGCGCGCGCGCGATACGTGCCGAAGTCGTAAAGGACGATAGCCGCAGCGCTGGAAAGAAAAGCTCATTAACGCCACGAAGCACTTCAAGTCGAGCGAAGTAATTGCGGAATCGGGCCGGGAGATTCGATTGGCCACCACCGCACTATACCTATGTGTATACGTATATACTCGCGCGCCTCGCCGCTACACTTTCGTTATTTCCTCGACGGCGCTTTTCCTCCTCCATCTCCTCTTTTTTCAACTTTTCCCCGCGGGGTTGCAACGTTGCAGCGCGCGGCCCTCACCTAACACGGCGCATCCTTTCCTCTTTTTTTTTCTATCGCACGCTCTCGTGGCAGCCACCGCCCCCCTTTCGCGTAACGAGAAAGAGAAATGAGCACTCGAATCTAAGGGGCTTTTCATTTATCTTCAATGACATCGAGAAAGAGAGAGAGAGAAAAAGGGAGTGAGAGAAAAGTGAGGTGAGGACGTGCGGCTCGGCTGCTCGCGCTAGACAATTCCGACCTATTTCCCATTTTCTACGTGGCAGTCGCATCTGCAGAGGAGAACAAATGCGCGCCGCGCGCATAGATCGAAACGCATTGATTGTTCGCGGCTAACGATTTACGTGTATATGTGAGTGTATTTGCTTGAGTGCGCAAGTGGATGTGGGTGAAAATTAAAGTTGCAGAAGAGTATTTTATTTATGGAAGAGAGGTTGTATTTTTTGTAGAACGGGGGCGTGATGAATTGACGCTGAGAGGTGTAGATCGATCAAGTTGATCAAGATGATTATAATATTAACGATAGTATGCGTGCTGTATACGCAGTGAGTTTAGAGGTTTAATTACGGAATGGCTGGGTTTCAAAAGCACGCAATTAGTTAAGTGCTGCACAAACCGATTCAACTATTCGATTGCTAAATGCGTTTACTTCGATTTACTTCTTATCGAACGTTTGCAATTCCATCCATCGATTCAGGTATTACTAAATCAATATTCGCCTCATTCCATTTAACGGTTGCAGGGTTCAATCCCTTTAAATATAGCGTCGGGTTGGGGATTATTAAAGATCTAGAAATTTACCAGGAAAAATAAAGTTTTAGTCTAAACTATAATAAATTAGTATCAAAAAATGATCTACCATAATATATAACGTTATTTTTTATATACTTACATTATATTATTTTGTTTATGTATAATTCTTCTTTAAAAAACCCAAATCAAATTTCATCAAAATTATGGAGCCCCCGTAATTTTCCTTCCAGCTTTCAGAATAACAGCATCAATTCTCCACCCTCACCCTTTACACATCCTGCGCGCCCCCCGACTGTTCTCGTCGAGTCCACGCGTATAATACAAGACCCCGCTCGTAAAATCTCCTTCCTCGCACACATTATTTGTCTACGATGCATAATTACGCTAGAATCCCTGGAAAATAAGGGATTCTTCCCTTTCACCCCACTCGCTTTGAAAGATCCGAAATTGACGCGGCCGCCTCGCTGTTTATACACGCGCGGCGTATATAGTAGAGAAGGGAAAACTCGCAATAAAGCTCGTTTTCCCGAGACGGATTTGCGTCGCGCAGGCAGCCAACAAAAGATGAGACAGACAGACACGCTCTCGCCCGCGCCCGTCAAATATTTGCCCCGGCAAGAAGCGCTCGCGGGGGAATATTTTTCGGCGAGGACTCGCGCAGCTTTCACCTCGATTTCTTTCCGCGCCGTCTTGGGTTGGAACTGCGAGTGAGTGTAACGAGGAATACAGTATAGGCGGATGCTCGCAAATCAGACGCTTTCCTTTTGATGTGTCACTGCGTGTTGTTTTAGGTCGTGAGAGAGAGAATTTGATTGTTTTTTGCACGCTGAGCTTTTCTTCTCATATTCGTTTTTGAATGTTACTTATTTTAGGTGCAACCCGTTGAAATCTAATTTGAATCTTACACAAAAGAGCAGACTAATTTGATTTCGTAGTATTTTTAATCTAAATTAATCTTATATAAATCCTTAAAAAGCTAAAAAAAAGAGAACAATTTATAAATAAGTCCTAAAATATACACAGTCCCATATGTTTTACGCATTGTCGCGTCAAATTAAAGCGAATCCGCCGCTGCCCGCCAGAAGTAATTCTACAATGCATTAATATAAAATAACATAATATCCTATAACGCATAACATATAATAAAAGTAACGATAAATTCCCGATTGTCAGTGTAGCCGGCGTGTATATATCACGCGCTACATATATACGCGCGTTCGCACTCCATGACGTTAAAGCGAAAATAATAATAAATATATATTTAAAAAGCATCTGTCAGTCGAATACGCCCGCGTATATAGAGAGTGAGAGAGAGAAGTTTCGCTAGATTAAGCGCGCACGTCACTCACTGAAATTCGCGCGCACACGGCGTTCGGCTGCGCGCAAAATACGCGCGCGCGCTCAGAGGGCCGATAAGCGGCTGCTTAAATGACGAGCAGCCAAGCGCACAATTGACGGGCCTCTCTTTTTCCCTATTACGCGCGTTTGCGTTTCATACACATATACGTGTTTTTATGAACTCTATAACATACGTTATAATATGCATCGCGAATAACACATGTGAAGTATGTGTGTGGGTGTGTTTGTGAAATAAAACGGACGAGAAGTACGCGTGCTTGAAAATATTCGAAATTCGAGGAAAAACATTGAGAGATATTATATAGCTCGGAGAGTGTTATTTTCACTTTTTGTTCGGAACTTTCATATATATAATCTGTGCGTATAACGGTTCCAAGCGAGAAATGACGAATAGCCGCGTCCATTCGAAATATGAGAAACACACGTTTCATTTTAAGAATGAAGCAAAATCAGATTTGAAAAAAGAGGAACGACGTTATATACCTTAAATATTCTTGACGATTACCGGTAATGGAGTAAGCGTGTAACAATATGCCCGTAATGTATTCATGCCCTCGCGCGGCGCTGCCACGATAATACGGCGACGCGTCTTGCTTCTCTTCTTGCCGCCTTGTCTCCTCCTCCGTGCCCTCCCCGCGCTCATAACTCGGAATCCGCTTTTATCCGAGTCTTTACCGGCAACCGACGCCGGGGACTTGCATAACGGATTTAAGGATGTTCGATCACCCTGAACTCGAAATAGCAGGAGCGAGCGAGAGTTTGGCAAAGTTTGGGCGAGAGTTATCGTTGACGAAAATTCAATTTGAATATTAGATTGATTTCTTGTGCGTGCCCGGAAGGAGCAGGTTTTGTGATTCACGGTAGTGATGTCTTAAACGATATTTTCGATACTGTTTAATGAATCATAGATAATGCGGTTGAGGGTCGTCCTTTTTTCAAATGGTCCCTAATTCGGAAAAGCCAATTTTCTGAAGGTCAAGTATTTTGAACAGTTGAAATTCAGAATACCATTTATCCAATAGACAAAAGTTCGGAAAATATATTAATACGCTCTTTTAACATTCGTGATAGTATTTAATTGATTTTTTTGTTTGTCTATTTAACAGTATGTCTTACTTTTAATATTATTAATGAAATAATAATGATTATTATAATACAGAAAGTATTTTAATAATTTATTAAATACTCAGTTATTATTTCTTATACTATAT